>CAHIKZ030001113.1:3865000-3870000 GCA_903632075.3 Acanthosepion pharaonis
ATATATATATATATATATATATATATTATTCCAGGATCATTTTCCAACTTATTCAAGATGATCTTCACCCTCTCTAACTTTCTGTCCTGGAGTAATAAGGTGTCTTAAACATATCAAGCATGATTTCATTTTCAACTCTTTTTTGCACTGCTTTTCAGACTGTCGTAACTGAAATTTCTCTCTCATGTGCCGAACATCTTATGAATTGAGTTGAAACTTTTCTAATTGATCTCCTTAGCTCTAACTTGAAATGATGACCCCCCCCCACTTCGTGTTGCGACCTCCTGATCCAGTTTTCCTCTCTACTGTTCCTTCTTTTTTAAACTTATTCACCATTCTCTTGATGATTCTTGAATGAACTTTGAAGATGGAAGCAAGGTATGAATGTTGGTACCATTACTGGTGGCCTGAATGATCTTTTCCTCTCACCATTTCTCATTTGGGAAGACAGTGGGTCTGACACAAAACAATTTTAATCAGGTCTATTTTTAGCTGAATAACTTAAAGGATCTTTCAGTAATTCTTATGAAAAATGGTGTCAAGATGGCTAAATATTTTGTGTGAAAATGTGGAGAAAAAAACTCAATTAGTTTAGTGGTTTTGTAGATATTAAACATTTTGTGGGATGGATAATTATTCTGTTACATGATTTAGACAATTTTGCTGTTACACCCTGTATCTGAATATATATATCTATATGTGTGTGTGTGTGTGTGTTATATTATGGGTTAAAGTGCTCATTATCAGAGATAGAGTGTATGTAAATATAAAAGGGGGCATTGAAGTCAATGCCTAGAGGCGAAAACCTGCTTCATGCTAAACACAATCATCATGGCCTGACAATTGTATTTAGCATGAAATGGGCTGTTGCCTCTGTGCTTTGACTTCAATGTACACTTTTATATATTTACATATATATATATATATATATATATATGCAATAACAATATATAAATTTTTATACATTAAGAACAATATTGGAGAAAAAAGTATGACAAACGAGAAAAAAGTTTTCATAAAGAAAAAGAATCTAAATGAAATTGGCTATATTAAATATATAAAAAAAAATTATTTAAAATTCCCGCTATCCCTCATTCATGCACATGTGTAGTCATACCAATGTAACAAATTTAGTCTGATGCATCACACAAAAACTTCTAACAACTTATATATATATATATATATATATATAATCACAGATGGTGCTGTAGAGTTTGTGTGCGCAGCTAAGAAGGATGACTTGAAACCATGGGACATATATTCTATTTCACATGTTCAACACACAGTTAAATATACTTTGCACATCCTTTTTCAATTCTTTTTAAACTTCTTTCCAAAATGGTGATGTTTGATCATTGAAATATTGATTTTGGGAAGTGAGTCTGTGTGTGAAATTTCTGGCATCTATAGAAAAGATGATATCTATCTATCTATCTATCTATACATATATATATATATATATATATATATATAGGTAGAAATCATTGCTGAGTATTTGGGGTGCTCAACAATATTTCCTTCTGTGTGAAATGTCTTGTGTTGGATCTGAAGAGATATCCACAGCCACTGCATGGCAAGTTAAGAGGGTTCAGTAGATGGAGATCCCTGGTTTTTCTTTTTCATGTCTTCTATTTATCTTCTGGTGTTTTTGAAGGATGTTGTTTTTCTTTCATGGGTTGCTCTACTTCAATTCTTTTTTTTTCTCTCTGCTTCTGTCTCCCAAATGATCAGATCAATTTCTCCTCTCAGCAAGGTGGTTTTTGAGCTGGTCCTTTGAATTGACCATGTGGAGATCCACATAGTCTCTTACCAGATGTGAAATCTGAGAAGAAAGATGATAATGCCAGTAAGATGCAAGCAGCCACTGGGAGTGAAAAAGAAAGGGAGGACTTTAGAGGGAACTAGAAACCTAATCCTAAACAGGAAACAAGGGATAAACCTCTAATCCAATTGAAAAGATGGGTGAGGAGTGTGAAACGAACGATAGATGACAAACTAATTGTGGCTAACTGAATGATGAAAAGTAAACTTCTTCCAATTAAGTCTGAAATTTTTACATCCTTTGTGAGGTTCAGAAGTCAAAATTTTGATCTGGAAGACTGAGAATGTTCTGGCAAGCTTGCTGTCATTTATGATGAGTAAATCAAAACCCTGATTAAGAAGAATTCAGGTCACATAACATAGAACCTCACAAAGATTCTCTACATAATTCATCTGAGTATTGAACTCCCTTGGATATATGAATCACAACAATGTTTGGATGCCTCATGATTTAATGGAAGAAAATTTGATGGACTGCATTTCCATCTGTAATTCTCTGCTCAAATATAACAAATATGATAGAATGTTTTGGTTTATAACAGTTTGGTGCTAAAAAGGTCCTGGGGAAAACAGAATGAGCCACTATTAATCACTTCAAAAACCAGTCTGTTTTTGAAGAAGGTTATGTTGTGCATTTGGTGGGATTGAAAGAGCATTGTGGATAATAAGCTCTCATTCTGCAAAATCAAACACTGAATTCAGACAAAAAACACAATCAATAAAAAGCACCCAGAATTGGTCTGTTGGAAGAATGTTGTCTTCCATTAGTACAACACCACATCTCACATCTCTCCAAACTCAACAGAAATTGGTACAGTTTCACTAAATGTTCAACTACATCTGCTGTACTCACCGAATTGTGTACCTTCAGATTACCAGTTATTTTAATCCATACAAAATTCTTCATTTTAAGCACTTCAATTCTCTGAAAGCATGCAAAAACCACGTAGACTAATCCTTAAAGGATGGAAAGCCAGTGGAAGATAGTGGAAATGTAGCACATATGTAGTTGAATGAATTTGTATGTAGTATCTAAATATTGTCCTTGAAATTAACTTTTAAATTTAAAATGCTAGAAAATTTTATTACAACCCAAAATATACTTAATAGAAAACGTTTACATTACTAATGTTTGCATTATTATAACATCATTTGTCCAATACTTGGCCACACCAGAGGAAAAAAAAACCATGAAGAGTTGAGTTACTAAAGGGAATTAATTGAACGTGAGATATCCAAAAAGGCATGGCACATGGAATTAGAATGATCTTTACCCATGAACTAAATAAAGTTTTCGGCTAGAAATTCCAACATATATCACCTGAAGAAGGCCGAAGCATACAACAGCTGAAACATTGTGAATATGGCAATAAAGACGAGAATAACATTCTGAATGATGTAAATAGTATGAATAGTTAAAATTATCTCATCTCAAAAATATAGACAAATGTTAAATATAAAATACTGGAGCAATTAATAAGCAGTTTCCATGAAAAATGACAAAATATAACATATTTGATTCTGTTCTTGTACATTTGATCCTTTTAAGCAGATCTTCCTTTTAATTGAAATGTTGCAATTTACCTGGAAGTTATAAGTTCAAACAGTGAAACCATATGTTCTGGTTCATTTGAACAAGCAGCGGTTGCATCAGCAGGAGAATCTGTTAATTGGATATTTCCTCTAGCATGGAGAGGGAAATGTGAACAATCTACATCTGTCGATGAAATGATGGTGTCTGTTTGAAATTCCCATAAGGTTTCCAACTATAGTAGGTACCTGAAGAAGTCTTCAGGTTATAACATCCAAAGGTTTATGATTTAATAGTCTGTCTAATAATGAGATTTATCACCTACAAAATCCTGACAGTTGTTCTCTCTGTTAGGTCAGAATATTAAGGTAGTTGGAAATATTTTGTTCATAAAGTTCAATTAAAAAAAATCCTGGATAATTTAGAATAAGTCAAGAAAGGTTTATAAATAAAAGAAATAACAAATTACAATGGCAAAAATCAAAGGCAGTCTTTTTATTTTCTGCAATCATTATTTTATATTCAATATGCTGTAAAACTGCACTGATCCATCTATTATAAAATAGCTGAAAAAGTTATTGATTAATATTATCCAGTAGATATTCATAAATGTCTATATTCAAGTGATATTTGAGTGAATTTTATAAATGTTCTGAAATATATAAAACTCTCAATTGCTTTTTTTCATTGTGGCTTAATTTTGTATTGATCACCATTGTGACCCCAAGATTTCTGGAACACATTTAAAAAAACAAATTTTTCAAAATATTTTAAAACAGCATTTATACTTGCAGCAGAGAAAGATAAGAAAGGATTTATAGTTTTTGGTTTGAAAAGAAACTCTCAAGTGCATCTTTTGCTGATATCTAGCTTTTCTTTTTTAGGTGTTTTTTTAGGAAGCAATTTAAAAATTATTTGCTTTGGCTGTTTTGGGAAATCTCTTCCTTAGAAAATCATTTTGATTTCTGTCTCTCTTTCCAAAAAAAAAAACAACTTTTTTCCCTAAAGTATTTGAGCACCAAAGTAAACCATGAAAAATGTTGTTGACTGTGAAGAGTTACTTTTATTATTTTATATATTTGGAAAAAAAATATTTTGGAAGTTTTCATGATTTTTCTTTTTGAAGAAACTTTTTGTGAATTTCTAATTATAAGAATATTCATTGAAAAAGAAAGATGTAGGAATATTAGACTCATTTGAATTGATAAAATGCGACTATTAGCTTGATATAAATAATAATTTATGAACACTAGAGGATTAATATCGATTTTGATTGAAGTTTTTCTTAAAGAGCATTGTTTGAAATAGTTTATTCTGCTTTCAGTATATTTTAAATGTGTACAAGAAACAAATACAGATTCATTTACAAAAAATGTGCTTTGATTTATGCAGGTTTCACCTACATTCAAAAATAGAGTGTTCCTATGAAAACTGTTATCAGTCAAAATGACATAAAGTAAATAAGTAATTATTATTTATATGTGAACATTTCTGAGTATTTCTAGACCCCCCCAAAAATAACTTTCTTCTGTGTCTTCCTGCTTTGATGCCAAAATTCAAAGTTCGTTATCTGCTATAGTTAATGTAGAAAGCTTGAAAAATGAGTCTGCTTAACATGTATTGAACTGCAGTGTTTGTATCTAGAATA
>CAHIKZ030001113.1:4475000-4760000 GCA_903632075.3 Acanthosepion pharaonis
TAGTACCTTGTCTGTCATTTTTAATGAAACATGCATAAAGGAAGGATTGCTGCCTAAATATACAACTATATATATATATAATAAATAAATATCGCTCATTATCTTCTGTCTTCTTAATTCCTGTTCTTTTATTGTTCTCTCTTCTTAATGGTGTTTTTTTCTCATATTCTCTAACACCCAGTAACCCTTTGTGTCTTAGTGGGTTTATTGCTTTGCTTGGGGTGAAATGATTAATATGTGTGTGTGTGTGTGTGTGTGTGTGAGGCATTCAAGTTATAGTTTGTAGAACTGCTTAATACCAGCCATATAACAAAACTGTAAGAAACAAGCAGAAATCTTTATTGTTTAATCATAAGCTTTTTATAGATTAATCTTAAGAAAATGATTGATTAAAATGAACCCCAAAATATCTTCTAAGTTTCCATGCAGAATCATCAAATAGATATAAGCACTGAATTTTAAAGGAGTGGATTAAAACTAAAAGAAATTCTTATCCTTCTTTTCCTTCATTAAGAATAAGATGAAGTCACAGACCCAAAATTTTAATATATCTGCATATTTAATGTCCTTCATTCCACACTAATTGCTTTGAGAGAATTTTTTGGGAAATGTTTTTTTCAGTCATGTGAAACAAGTTTTTTTTTTTTTTCCTCCCCTTTCCTAGACAAGTATTGTCATGACTGGCACAACACTTGAGAACGTGTTTCACTTACCCAGCCTCATAGCAGCTCATTGCTCTAACTACTGAGCTGAGCCTGCAAGTGTTTTATCAAGTATTTGTTGAAGGTCAAAAGAATCTAATATTGCTGCTGATGTTCGTGCATCGATGCACAGTGTCACGCAACTTATCATTTGCCCCTTTTGCTATTTATCAGAGCTTTACCATCTGATTCATCTGTCAGTTTTCTTTGCTGAGAATCGAATTTTTTCTCTCATAAACCTCCCCCACCTCCAACATTCTACCACCTCTCCCTACTCCCATCCACCGGCAAACATGTGACATTGCATACTAAATTGATAACAATCACTTGGCAATAACTATCCAGTACACCCTCTCCAATAATTTTTTTTCATTTGAATAAAAAAAAAAAAAAAAAACATTATCGTTATTTGATTCATTTGAATCTAATGATAGAAAAATGCACTTGCTTGAAGAAAAATCATAAAAAATAAATTAAAAAAAACTGCAAATGTCTGAACTGATTTGGCATTTTGTTTTACTTTTGACTAATTATTTCCCTGTTTTTCTATATCTATCTTTCTACTTCCCACAGGCTGTCTTTTCTTCTCATTCTTTTTCTTACTCTCTCTCTCTCACTCTTTAAAATCAAAATCTGCTGCTTTCTACTTTCAATTGTACTCCCTCTTCACATCCTTACTCTCCACACCTTTTTCTTCATTCTCATCATTACTCTTCTTTTATTTCAATCCATGTCGTCTTCCATTTTTCTTGCTATCATCCTCACTTTCACCCCTCCTTATTTATTGTTACTATCTTCTCTTTTCACTCTCCTTCCATTTCTGCACTCTTTTCTCTACCTCTTCTCTTTACAACCTCTTTCCTGTCCTCTTACTTTCTTAACTTTCTCTTTTCACATTCCTTTTGCCTGAGTTTTCCTGATCAACTCATTACTCTCCTATTCATGTACATACAGTTCTTCCTCTTCCTCTGACTCCTTGTTCTCCTCCACTTTCTCTTTTCTTTCTCTTTATCACAATTCACATTCCTACCTCCCTCTCCTCCCACTCTACTCCCACTCAATTCTCCAGTAGTTTCAGCAATGGCATCTCCATTCTTGTATCAAGCCAGTGTGCACTAGTGAAAGATTTTGGGCGCTTTAGCCTCCCCTGTCCTTTTCCCCTGGCTGGTGTGTCAACTTCACTTGAAGTTCCACTGCTAAACTGGCCATTTCACAAGGGGAAGAAAAAGACAGAGGAGGTGATTCTAAGAGTGTCTACCCAACACTTTTACCAATGTTGCCATTGTCGAAACTACCATCGCTTCAACAACCATTACTAACATAACACGATCACCACCAACATCACCGCCACAGACATCTGCCTTAAACTGTTACAATCCACCTCTGTATCCCTCTTTTATTTATTTTCCAAGATGCACTACTAAGTACCGATAAACCATTATTTGTCTAAATGGTGGAGCAGCTTGTTCTTTTCAATCCCTACAAGATGGTAAGTAGAATCCTTCAGCATATTTTATATGTCGCAGTTTATGAGGCTTGCCGGTTGTCTGCTTTACTCTGCTCCCCCTTCTACTTTTTTTGCCATATGGCTGGTTACAACAGGCCAATTGTCTGTGGAGATGTCGAGGAATATGGCATGATGATTCCACTTTTTGGAATGCTGATCACTGCTGCTACTGTTGCAAGCATTTTGTTGCATCAGTGAAGGAACAGGCAAAATGCAGCAGTTAGCAACACTGTGTGCTTGCATTAAATCTGACAATGCATTCCTTTGATCAGATTATTTTTATTCTGATTATGGAAACACCCAGTAGAATAAGTATTATCTGTACCATTTTTTTTTCTTTTTAAGAAACTTTTTATTTATGGTTTTCATTATTTTTTGAAATTGCTTAATTTATTTTTCACTGCTTTTTACGTTATCATATTAAAATTTTAATAATTATTTTTTTTACTTATATCATTTTTTATGTGCAGCTATATGTGTCTAATTAGTGTCATAGTTTCCTCTTGAAAATGAAAGTGAAAGTAAAAGTAAAGAATATGAGACTAGAAGATTTCTAGAATTGTCTCATCTTAAATTATGCATAGTTACCTCATCATCTCAATACTCTCTTGTTAGTCAAGATGACATCAAAAGCATTTCTGGAACCTGCTTCATACTTATCTTTATTAATTATTGTTGTTTTTCTTTTTTGTTCCTTCATTCATCTAAAGTTATAATTACTTCCCAGTTTACATAAAAATAGCCCAATTCACCATTTCCCTTTGTTCCAACTTCAGTATTAGCTTCTCTACCCTCTTCTTCCACATCATTTGATGCCAAATTTTCACATTATCGCATGTGATTCTTCACAATTACTTTTTGAAATAGTTTTTCAAACAATTTTTCAAACACTTTCTTTGTCTTAAAAAAAATCTTTCTCTTGAAAAATTCATTACTGGCAGCCAAATAACTTGCTGTTTTATTGTTTTTTGAGAAAAAAGAATTTGCTTATTCATTAATTATGTAATTAACTTTTTGCTGAATTAAGAATTTGTCCTCTTTAGAAACTCACTCTCATAATTTCAAACCAATATGTCAATGAGTTGAGTATGATGGTGGTTCTAATGTAACTAGTGTTTAGTTAGTGTGTAGATTCTCTTGTTGGATAGTTTTAAAATTTGCAGTCAAAAAGGGAAAATAAAATGGAGAGTAAGAAAAGAAAAAATAAGTGGGGAGAAAGAAAAAAAAAAGCCGTTTTGGGAAACACAAAGAATATAGCTTTACATCTTCATTTTTCTTCTTTTCCTTCCATTTGTGCAGAAAATAATCGGAAGTTGTCAGAAGATATTTTTGGAAAGAATTCAAAGCTGGATTCATCTTCATTATTACTTTATTAAATACACAGCCTTTCTTTTAAATACTCACGCTTAAGACTTTCCTTCTGAAAAATACATTTAAATGAACAAAACTCATAAAAGCAATAGTTAGTCTCACATTATAGTTTTTAAAGTTAAATGCTTTCTCAATAATGTCTTGGCTCTTTTTCTTTAATTTCTTACTTGATGTAACTTCATTGTTACTGTGTTCTATTTTTCTGTATTAGTTTGCTATTGCATTTTTCATGGACCGCAGAATGAGATATTGCATTTAAATGAAAATATTAAGGTCTTATTTTGGTTTTAAAAAATAACAAAGAAAAATATTTAGACCCTATAAATTACCATGAATTTTTTTTATTAATATTTGTCTCCAAAAAATATTCCCAAGAGACTATGAATGAATAATGGATATTTTTTAATGTTTGAGTATTTATGGAATGGCAAAAATTAATCATGTCTGCGATGAGGTAATATTCATTATGCAGTCTTAAAATAGCATGTGATTTACCTAAATATATATAGATAGCTAAATAAATGATGTTACTGAGGCCAATCCTGTAGTATTGAGAAGACTTGCTGTCACCTGATCTCTAGGGAAAATCTCCAGTTGAATGAACTGAAATAAACCTAATATATATGGACAATAAATAATCAAGTAGTATTAAAAGCAATATTCATTCTACAGTCACACAATGGCATGTGACTTATGTAAGTATATACAGAATAAATATAATATCAATATAAGATATATACAGAATGTATATAGATAAGTAATCAAATCATAATAAGAGTAATAATGAATAGGATTAAAAATAATTAATTTACTTAATAGATAAAACTAAGTAAAATGCTTTCCACATTGAGATCCTCATTGGCTCAAAAAGCCAGCCCCTCACAAAGGAAGTGTCTGACAATGATGAGATTACTAGAAATATTCAGGAAGAAAAATAACTGAAAATTTAAAAAATTTTTGCACACAAAAAAAAATATCTTAAAAGTTTATCTGAAAATGAAATTCTCTGTTTTGAAACAAATTTTTTATGTAATTAAAAATATATCTATCTTCTGAGAAATGTGATTATTAGCAAATCCTTTGTTAGGGAGCTCCATCTGAATATGGAATAATCCACACAAAATGCTACACATTTTAAGAGAAGGGACCCATTGCATAATTAATTGTTACTTTTTCTTTTCTTTTTTGTTGTAAATATTACTTTTCCTTTTTGAGATTTTCTTTTGCAGAAAGTCTTACAGAATTTGTTTTGTAATTTTATGTGCTGGAAACATACCAATCAGCTTGTTTGATTGTTTTTTTTAATGAAAATATTTATGATGAATAACAAGAAAATTTTAATCTGATTTGTGTCTTTTTTTCATTAATCTTTTTGAAAAAAAAAAAAAAAAAAAAAAATCAATAGATTAATATTATGAGAATAATAAATAAATAAAAATGTGTGTGTGTGTGTAGGGGTGTGCAGGTATATATATATATATATATATATATATATATATATATATATATATATGAAAATGATGATGGCCTGACAACTGCGCCTAGCATGAAACAGCCTGTCGCCTCTGAGTGTTGACTTCAATGTTATATATATATATATATATATATATATATATATATATATATATATAAATAATCATTTTTTTAAATATGATTCCTTTGCTACATAAGAGTTCTCATGTTTCAAAAACAAGAGCTACTTTAATTCAATTTAATTTTAATAATTATATTGTAGGTTTTAGCTCTTGCTTTTGATGTAGCAAACAAATCATATTTTTAAAAAATAATCATAATTTCAGCTCTACTTTTGTATTGAGCACTTTTTTAAAAATAAAAAACAAAAATACTAAAGAACTTCAGATTATTTACCTAACAAGTTCTTTCCTATTTTTCTATATATTTGCACACACCTATATATTATTTTACACACACGCACACGTGAGGAGATGCTAGAATATTTTCAGCCTAATCCACTTGCCCAAATCTGACATAATGACCAAACATCAGAATTTTTTAACCTTTTCTTAGGTAAAGAACTTTTCAATATCAAGTTATATCTGTGTGGAAAGATTTTCATGACACACATTTGTGTTTGTGTGTGAATATATATACATAGATATATAATTACACATATATGATAAAAATATAATTTTTAGATATGCTATATTCATGGGCAAAAGTGTTCAATATTGGGGATTGAGTGTATATAAATATCAAAGAAACTTTCCAACTCCATGTTGACCTCAGTGTTCACTATATATATATATATATATATATATAAAGGATGAAAGAACTGTTCAGATAGACATCAAAATACAATAAAATTTCCAGGTCTCTTTTGTATATTTTAGGTAATATTACTTTTGGTTAAGTTTAAACATGGAAGAAATCTTGCTTAAAATACTTCATTGCACATTCTCTTTTGCTCATACCAAAATGTCTTTATATATAATGCCAAAAATCTATGAAGAATTTAGTTCAGTAAAGTCCAAAGTGAATTATTCCTTTTATTTATTTTAATATCCCTAACAGATGATGTGGATATGACAGTGGAAAGTGAAATTGGCAAGCCATGTTTTGAACATGGCTTGCCAATTTCTTTGCCAATTTCTTTGCTAGTCTGTTGCATTCACTTTCACACCAATACCCTTGAGAATGCCATAAATCCATCTCTTCGCACAGCTATGGATTAAGTAACAGAGTAGACTAGGGTCTCTAGCCTTGAGTAGTAATCAGTCACAGAGAAGGAAAACTTCAAATCATGCAGGAAGCAATGGGAAACTGCTCCACTATTTTCCCCCAAGAGTGCATAATAATTCACAGATCATAAAGAAAAAGAATCTATGGAGTGTTATGATCACCTACATCCTGAAGAGATATGGAATTTAAAAATACAAAAAAAATCTCACTAACAGAAAAGAACTCTATAAAAATCTATAGATGAAACAATAAGAAAGAAACTTGCTTATTTCTGGTATGCTAATCATGGTGAATTTAATGCAAAATTCTACTAATTTCAATAAAATAAAAAATTACCATTTAATTTACTTTTATTTATTTATTTTTTTTTTTTACAAATTATTTATTTATAACAGTTTTAGTTGATATAGGATAAAGCCCAATGGGGGCTACCATACCTCTCAAACCAATTGTGTGGTTCAAACTCCTCCCAGTGCTTTTGAACAGGAGTAGAGGTTTATCCCTTGTTTCCCGTTTAGGATTCTGTTTCTGGTTACTTCTAAAGTCTTTTCATTCTCTTTGACTCCCAATAGCTCCTTGTATCTTAGTAGCATTATTACCTTACCCTCGATGATTTGATTGAAAAAAAATTCACTAATATAGTTATTTCTTTCCTATTATCATAGCCTTAAAAATAATTCTAGCAGAAATTGTCAAAAATTCATTTGGGAAGAAAGTACAGGAAATATGGTCCAAGCCATTGATTTTTCTTAAGTCATCATCAGAGTAGGTAGAGACAACTGGTGAGTTTAGCAAAATTTGAAATGGTATAACAAATCTATTTTTTTTATAAGCTATTAGAAGTACGTGATGAAATTGTGTGGAATGCATTTTGGATATATATTAATCCAAATACAGCTTCCTGATTTCTCATTCCAATCTATCAACCATCACACTACCTGTATATCCATCTGTTTATTGAAAGAAGATATAAATAAAGAAATTTGTAACTGTCTTCATAGTGAAGTCTTCTTTTCTAACTTTTGGCCAAGTAATTCTGTGAACTTTAACTGTTTAATTATATCCAATGAAACATCTCATTAGATCTTAATAGACCTGGTGAATAATAACTTGGAAATTTTAGATGTTTTGCTGCTAGTGTGATTGATTGATTTGTTTTTTACGGTTTATCAACCTTTGGGGGTTTATTTAAAGCCAAAAATGTTGTATAATAAGAACAATTAATTTTTTTCAAATGAATATTTTATTAACAAGGATTTTTTCCAGATTCACATCCTACTTTTTAACCCATAACTGGGTATTTGCACATAAGTGTAATGAACTCAACTTGGATTCAGCCCTCCAATTTATCATTCCAAACTGCTATCAATTACACCAACTGTACATCTTGGTTCTGTTGATAGATAGAAATTAAATTTTGTTAGCTGATACTAAAGTTTTCAGCATTTTTTCAGCTAAATCTTTTATTCATATCAATTTATAGCATCATTATTCAATCACCAAAGTATTTTCCCTGATTTTCCTGGACCTTATGCTACCTTTCACTTAAATTGTATATTCCAGTAGAAAAAATTCTTATCATAATCTTGTAGGTCTTAAGTCAATCCTTTATCAGATCCTATAGACTGGCACACCAAAATCACAAACAAAAAGCGTTACCAAATAACAAAAATCACATTACTTGAAGAATTCCAACAGCAACAACAAAAATTGGTACTACATGTAACTAAAATGGAAAATGAAATAATCAAAGTGTTGACTTTCCACACCACCTTAAACAAAAGGTTATGAAGGAAAGTCCCTTCAATACTAGAATGAGCAATAACAGTGGACTTGAGAAGTCTAATTTTCTAAAAAAATTGTTTTAAGAAAAACTTTTATAAATTTCACCCAACTGCTTAGTCAATGAATGCCAAAAGTTTCCTGTATGCAAATGCTTAATTTTACCATTGCCATCAAAGAAAAGGAATCTAGTTTTGGTTCAATAAATTCTTTGAAATCTTGAACTTATTAAGATCACTGACCAGATATGAAGGTTTGAGTGGAACAAAGTCTGAAGATAATACTGCAGATGGAAGTTTTTCCCATCAGAGCGCCATAATTCCTGCATCACATTTACAACAAGTGAACAACCAATATCATTCAGCAAAAAATCATCTGCCCATTTTCTTTTCTCAAAAAAAAAAAAAAAAATTCTCTTTTACTCAAGTATTCAAATGAGCCAAATGCTCATATATTTTATTAAAATTTATGCAATGCTTTTATTTTTATCAAAATAAAAAGCATAATTCACTTTGAAATTTCTTAAATTACTTCCTATAAAGATTTTCTGTAGTTTTGTGCAATAATAATTTGTCCAGGTTCCAGAAATTTGTAATAAACCAAGTACATAGAAACAAATAACTTCTTTCTCAGTAGATTGCATGAAATGCTAAAGGCTGTTCTGGATGCAGCCAAGATTGTTTTCTTTTGAGGTTCTTATAATGTCATCACTATAATATATGATTTGTCATCACTCCTTTTTATCTAAAGTTCTTTTTTCTGCATCTAATAAAAAGTGAAATATAATCCTTTCCATAAGTTCATGAGATTTGTAAATGATTGGTAACAGGGGACTGTTTGGGCAATGAAGAAGGAGCTTAACAAACCTCAAAGATTGTTCTTTATCTGAAGATCATTGTTGGGCTTTTATATCAATATATTTGTTTACAAATATTCTAAAACTGTATCATATTGGAAATGCAAATTTTCTGAATACCAAAGTCTTTCAAGAGGTAATTAAATACTTTAGTCCTATAGCTAAAGAAACCAGAAAAACAAAAGAAATTATTTTCCCTCGTTAGACATGTCAATAAAACAATCACTTTTTAAGTAATAAACTTTTTTTTAAGTTTGCCCAAGAGTCACTGAAGGTAGAGGTTTATTGAATGAGGTGTGTGATATGAATGTAAGAGAAGGAAGAAGGAAGTAGGAAGTGACAATTATAATAATATAATGGATAGATAACAATTAGCCCTAGACTTGAAGAAGTTAAGATTGTAGTGTTTGAAGAAACATCTATATAGGAATCTGTTTCACAAGTTAGCAGTTCTTGGGAAGAATCTTTGAGTGGAGTGTCCTTTTTACTAAAGGAATACATAAGGAATTGGGGTGATTTAACCCTGTGGATGTAGCAAGGCAGGTCTTTGTTGTAAAGGTCTGGTGTCACTAAAGAATGGAGCTCATCTGAACATTTGGCTTGCAGTGTTGCATCCTATAATATCTTTAACCATTTTTCTTTGACTGCCTCCCTTGTCAAGGTTGGCAATGTGTGAACAGCTTTTTTACTGTGACTTGTATTTTAGGGGTAAGATTATTATAGAAGTTTTAGCAGATATTTTGTCAGCCAAAGTGATATGTCAAAGAATAGACATTAAAATTCATGACCTTTTTCAAGGACATTGATTATACTGTTAATACATCACCTCAACAAAAATTTGAATAAGGTTTGCTTCATGATAATTATTACCTCACACCTTTTTATTTTTCTATTCATTAAATGAGTATTACTTTTATTTAATTATCTTTTTCTTAATCATTTCACCCTAAACAAGGCAATAAAGTCACTAAGACAAGGAGTTACTTCGTGTTAGAAAATATGAGAAAAACGCACTATTAAGGAGAGGAAATATTAAAAGAATAAAAATTAAGACAATAGATAATGATTGACATTGCATTTTAATCTTTGAAGATCAGAGTTGACTGGGAAGCAAGAAGCCAGAAGAAAGTTCCACAAGCAAAGTGCAATAGAAGAAACTGTTTGTATAGAACTTATGGTTTCATCTAGCCCTTTCAACTGTAAAATGATGAGACCTTGCTGCCAATCTAGTACTGCACTTAAATTCATAAAGTTTAGGTATCATAAAGGAAAATTCATCAGAACAATTACCATGAAAGTATTTACAGAAAAGAAACAGGGAAGCTACATTATGGTGGTGGGAAAGTGACTGATACCAGATCAGGACCTATAACATTGCAGATACTTCTTTGTATTTTATCAATAATCTCTAAATATATAGCAAGAGCACTAGTTCAATGTGGCAGCATTATTCAAAGCAAGGACAAATGGTAGACTTATAAATATGTCAGATAGATTCGGGTGAGAAAAATTGTCTAGCATGACACAGTGAACCAACTTTCCTAACAGTAGACCTAACAATTGATTCAATATAATCTTTTCACTTTATGTCAGCAGAGAATTTTAACCTGAAGAGGTGCAATGAGTCACTCTCCTAGAGGTGAGCATCAGCAATATAGAAAGGAGTCTCTCAGATCATTAACAGAGAAAAGTTTCATTTTGAAAGTGTTAAAATTATCAACCCATTCCTTGACCTAGTTAACAGCAGTTTGTATCTAATTTTTGTAGGTCAGCTGCCAATTTCACCTTATCGAACCAATTAAGCCTATTATTAAGACAGGAGTAAATAGTTGTGTCATCAACATAGATACCAAGTTTAGAACTAATGCCATCAGGAATGTAATTGATGAAAATTAGGAACAAAGTAGGTCTGAAAATAGAGCCCTGGGGACATTTGCACTAATGCAAAAAGATATAGAAGAGTGGCCATTCAAGACAACTTTCATTTTGTGGTTTGATAAAAAAGACTGAATCAATTCCAAAAATTCATCCAGAAGTACCATAAACTTTCAACTTTTGAAGAAGACAGTTATGCCAAACCTAGTCAAATGCTTTTGAGATATCCAAAGCAACAGCCCAAGTTTCACCATTCTTATCTAAAATTTGATAGATTTTTTTCAGCAATAATTGTTAATACATCAGCAGTTGAGCTAGAGAAGTGAAAGCCATGAAGCAATTGTGAAAACTTCTCAGCTTTATAAAAAAGGATTCTAATGTTTTATTTGATCAGATTTTGGGAAGTGAATTGGGCCAAGAACTTTCAGCTTTCCTCTATGGTTATTTTGTGTTTTTAATACTTTTCTCCATTAACAAAAGAATCCACAATACAGTGATTGGCAAATTGCCCATCTATATAGTTGATTATTCTGCTTATGTAGAAGAAATACCACAACAGATTTATATCAGAAATGTTGTGTTAAAGGAATACTTAAGTTCCACCTGACTGTCAATAAATACACTTTAAAAGTAAGACATGTATCAATAATAAAAAAAGCAATCACAACTCACTTCACAACCTTTCTTAAGAATAAACACAGCCATACACAGTTCACAAATATTAAATAAAAAGGAATCTGTGATGAGACATTGCCTGTTTTCAGAAAGGACTGTGCACTATATAATGTTTTATTGTAAGCATTATTTTACTAGATGCAAATGTTTCAGAGCCAAGTTCAAATTCCAATCACGTTCATTACATGCACTTATGTGCAAATACCCTTAGGTGATCATGAATCAAAGAGACATAATTGCCTAAGCATGTCATGTCCACTTCTGCCAACATTCCCATTTTTCAAACAGTGGAATCAATATTCATCAGTCTAGATATAGAAAGTCTTATTAAAGAAAAGGTAACTTTCAATTTCCCAGGATATGGGAAGGCAAATTATCCTTAAAGTAATATTTGTTAAATATTTCTTCATTCATTTTTCAAAGAGATTTTCTTGGTCTTTAACCAAACTAGTGTGTGTGTGTGTGTACATATATATTTCTCTTTTTTTCTTCTTTTTAAGTATGACAAGCAACCAAAATTAAAAACAATATTACTAACTTAAATCATTTGAGTTTTTCACAAGTTTCCAAATTCTGGTAATTTTACATTAGTGACAACATTTTACTAGTTGACTGAGGTTCTTGCCTCAGAGAAGATAGATTTTTTATTTAGGCTTTTGTACTTTTATTTACATTTAAGTAAATATCAACACTAAATTTCATCCTCTGTAAAATAGTTACTTGATAATGAATAATCTTATTTTTCTTACAATTTTACTTTCAACAAACATTTTTCTTCCATATGCTGTGTCCTCTCAGGACATTGACAATCATGGCTCTCCACAATTTCCTGTCTTTTGTAGCACTTATTAAATTTTCTTTTTGTTATCACTCGCTTAAACCTCATCCTGCCATCCATTTACTCAACCTTGCTAGGTAGATTTTGCATTATTTTTCTCTATCACTCTTGCCTTCAACCTTCCTGGGTGTATCAAATTTTCCAAGTTTTCCAATTTTAATGTTGCACTTTCCGTCTTCTGTCAAAACACTTCCCAGATATTTAAATTGTTGCACTTGTTTGATTTTGATATCTCCAATTTGTAATTTGCATGAATGTTTATAAATAATAATAAAAATAATAATTAAACAATGCTGTGACTTACTGAGGCATCCTTTAAGAAAATAATTATGATAAAAAAGATCATTATTATATTTGCTCCCTTTTAAAACTTTTCCCATTGTTTATAAATTAACCTAGTGAACCTTCTTTTTGTTTTCCTTTTTCAAGTGCAGCCTATCCATTAAACTTTATGTAAATTATTCTTTGTAAATTGAGTGAAACCATATCTTTTTCTCTTTGCCATTACATTAAAAATCTTTACCTCACTTTATACTGATTGCACCACCTGAGTATTATGTTCAAGAGCAGGTTACAAATCAGCCAGATTATTGTGTGTTGTCTTTTGTATTCTTTAAATTAATGCATTTTAGGAATATTTTAATTCAAAAGCTTTGACACCAGTGCATGATTTTGGTTACATAGATATGCAATATCAGATATTTAGCATGATACTAGACATGTATATCAGATATTTAGCATGATACTAGACAACCTGATAACCCATTGAATCACTGTTCAAGAAAAAATGTCAAAACAATTATTATTGAATTTAAAGGTAAATAAGTAATAGTACTCTATAATTAGCTTTTAATAGATTCCTTTGTAAAATAGATTTTTTTTCTTTCTATCTGAGCATAAATAAAGATCCCACAATATTAACATTTATTTACAAATCATCCAAATATTTTTTTTTGCATTGTCTGATTTAATAGAAAGAATTTAAAACATTCTCTAATTTAGTGCAATCTGATTTCTTGTATTATGTAGAGTAAAGCCTATCTCCTTAATTTATTAAGTAACAAAAAGGAACTTAATTTGTTAACAAAAAAAAAAAAGAAGTTAATGTCCATATTAGGATTTGAACCCTGAGGTTGTGCATTGAGGATTCATACTTGTACCAATAAATCATTGTCTCCAGCTTGATAAATTATGAATTCTTATCACTTACTCAGTACTGTTTTTTCATGCCCATGCAGTTCTTTGACATTTAATGGATAGTAATAAGCAATTTGGGGGCTTACGGTCATATCACATTCAAACACCAGTTCTGATCAGATCACTGAAGTTAAGCAATGTCAAGGTTGGTCAGTACCTAGATGGATAACCACTTGAGAATACCAAGAGCTGTAAGTTTGGGTGTGCGATGCATGTTTGGTGTAATGGATGAGAGCTCAGAATGAGAAATTGGAGAGCTGAGTTCAAATTCCACTCAACTCTTTACATTCACTTATACACTTGGGCAATCATGAATTAAAAAGAGATATGATTGTCCAAGCATGTCACATACACCCCTACCAACATGTAATGGCCCATTACATCCACATGACCTAGTGACAGCCTATATCCATCAAAGGACCTTCACAGGATAGGAACAATAGACAATTTTTAATCATTTAATGGATTTTTTTATCCAACATTATTTCTTATTACTATAAACATTATATTTAGTGGTTACACATGTTTGAGTAGACGTCCTGCTTTTATTTAAGCAGTTAAATGAATATTTACCTACTTGGGCAATCAAAAGTTTTATTAAAGAAAATGTGACTCAAGAGGTATCAAACCTGCATTCCTTTTATTCTGAGAAACCACCGTTAAGTTAGGCTTGCTTAAACATTCAGTAAAGCCAAGCACCATTACCCTTTTTAATAAAGGGTTTCATGGGAAGTCTCTTGTGCCAGAGTGATTAAAGCATACCTAGCTTAAAGGGGGTTTCCCATAATCAAGGAAATACAGATTCAATTTGTCAAGAGGCACATTTTATTTAATAAGGTATTCTATTTCCCAGGCTGATCAATTTCACTGTTTTTAAAAAATAAAATAAAGGGATGTTTACTGAAACATGCCCACAAAACATAATATCTATACTAATAGTTATCGATGTAAATATTTTTCTTCTTTTAAGGAGATATGAAGAAAATGTATTGATGATGGTTAACAAGCTCATCTCAGAGAACACTTTTTAGTGTAGTGAATTCAATCTTCACTCAGGACCTCATTACTTATAGCAGTGTTTATGGTTTCACAGAAATGTTTGCTTGAATATTATTTTCTATTCTCATATTCATCTCTGCTTTCATTCCAAGTCATATAATAAACCTTTCCAAAAGAGAAACTAAGTTCTGCTTTTTGGAATAGTTGGTAAAGAATGTCGATTCTTTTTTGTTCAAAATCATTCTTATCCCAACGATGAATACCTATACTATCAGCATAGCCTCCCTCATCATCAGTACATTGACCTCTGGAGAGAAAACATAAACAAACACTTTTCTATCAGTAGATCTGTTTAGGATGTGGTATGGAATTTTTAAATGCTTGTGAATATTTTTAATTTAAAAGAAAAGATATTCTAAGCTGAAAATCAAGTACTACATTTATCATATAAATATATCTTAAATATTTTCTTAACATCAGTTGGCCATTTATTATTTTTTTATTATCATTAGAAGGCATGGTGGAGTAATAGATAGTGGCTCGAATTGAGGAATCAGAGAGCAGAGTATGAATTCCAGTCTGATCCATTACATTCACTTACGTGCTAATACCTTTGGGAAATGTATGAATCCTCCTCTACTCCCCCCAGCTATGGGTAAATAGCAGGACAGACTGGGTTCTATAGCCTTGGATGGCAACTGGTCTACCACCGAAAAAAATGGCAACCTACTGTGGGGAAAAAATTGCCTCGTCAGTCATGTATCAAAAGATACATGATTGCTTAATTGTGTATCACACATGGCATATAACTGATTATAATTGATTATGATTGTAAATATATGGAATTAGATTATAAAAACTGACAGTGTATTATAATAAAAATTCAAGTCAAACATCAAAGTTATTTTTAGGGTTTTTGTTGGAAATTTTATCTAATGACTAGGATGAAAGCCTCATTTAAATACATTGCTGGGAGAGAGAGAGAGAGAGCAAGAGCAATGAAACTTAAAAATCATTTGTGGCTTGTCAATGGTCACACAGTTTGTTCTTTGTCAGGGATACAGATTTGAATTCAGAGTTGTCCCATACTGGTTGCCAATCATGCTTAGAGAGTCAACTCTACATTTAACCCATAGCTTGGGAGGAGAAGAGATTCATACCTTTCTCCAGAGTATTTGCATGAATGTGATGAAACTCAACTGGGATTTGAACCTGGCTCACCAATTTTTCATTCTAAAAAATTATAACCACTGTCTATTTTTTTAAACTAAAATCTAAAAACATTGAAAAACTAAATATTTTGCATGGTCTTTTTTACAGATATAAAAGAAAAAATACTTCGAGTTTGAGACAGTGTGTATTTTGTTTTTGTTTAAGAAAAAAAAAAGGATATCCGTTTAAAGGTTAAAAAAATATGAAAGCATTTTCTTTCAAATAGAAAATCTATTTTGTGTACTTTGAGGAAATGTTATCCTCATCTCATGAATTTCTTAAGCTACTGATATCATTCATTTTGTTATCATCACTATCATCTGAAACATTTTCTAGTTGCAACTGATAAAAATAAAAACTTTCACTTTCTTTAATTATACGAGAAAAAAACTACAGAATGGATTTGCAAAAACATTGTGCTAGCACAAATAAAAAGAATTCACTCATCTAAACTTTTCCTCAGTTATTTAGAAACACAGTTTGACTTTTCCAAAAATAAATTTATATATATATATATTTCAAAAATTCAATAATTTCTGCATGAAATATTTTCAAATTAGATTTGTAATGCAATGAAAACATATTTAATGTCATATAAGAGTCTGCCCAACTATTTACACTTAATATTGAAAATTTACAGATTTAGGATATACGCAATAATTCAAAGTATGAAGTTAAAAAAATTAACCTCCTAGATTGTCAAAGTTTGCCTCTAAAACCTAGGAGAAATATTTTTAGCCTTTCTGTGGGGTGGGGAGTAAATGAAGGTCTCATATGCCATTAAATATAATATTTTTAGATCATTAATTCTCTAATTATTATCAGGTAAGATTGCTTAGAAATCACCTGAAGTAATTGAAACATTCAAATTTTATTGATAAATTGGACATGGATAGCTTTTTTAAGAGGTTAAAATAATTAACTGTATCTTAGTTGCTAAAATGGCTGAAACAAAACAATGTCATCCTTTTTATAAACAATGTCAACAGAAACTTAACAATGGCCAAAGTAATTTGATCATATTTCAGTCACTAAGATGACTGTCACACAACTATTTCATAAATCTTTTTTGTCTAACTATGAAATAACAATTTAGTGTAGTCATCTTAGTCACTGAAATATGGCTACTTTTGTCATTGTTGCTAAACTTTTTCTTGTTTTTGTGAGCAACAGTGATAAAAGTAATTTGACTATGTCTAAGTCTTGCAAATTTGTGCAAACACTGACTAGTTGTCATATCACCAAAGTAAATATGTAAATTTTCTTTGTTTATAGAAACAGGTTCTATACATTGCTAAAAAATAATTTTGTTATACATTGAGTTATCTAATCTATAAGACTAAACAAATTACTTGTTGAGTTATATTGCCTGTAGAAGTGAACTAGCTAAATTCTAGGCATTGAACCAGGACAAATTGTACCAAGCTGTAGGAGCCCATTCACATTTTACTATCATGGAAAAAAATATAGTAGTTTAAATATGTTGCTATCTGAGTGTCAGGATTCCAAACATATAACAACAACAACACATCTTTTAAATGAAACATAAAAGGCTATTTTCTTGAGGAAAAGTAGAACAACACCAGTTGAAATAGCATTTATATGTTCTTTTCAGAGCTATACAATGACAATAAAATGTTCAGTTTTCTTGCAGTGATGTTTGCTTTATCAAGTAATTAAGTGTTCTTCGTGCAGTGTGAAATGTGTGGACAGACTTACCTTATGATGGTCAGCCTAATGTGTTTGTGAGACAAGGGCTTAGACAGTGACTGCTGGTTGTCATTCCCTTCCATTGTGTGTGTGTGTGTGTGTGTGTGTGTGTGTATGCACATGTAGATCAAACTGGCCTCTTGACATTGATTTAAACCTCGAGAAGCAGTATGCTTCTATTTTTATAAATAGTAAAGGAGATCCAAAGTCTAATTTCACAGAGGTGTGAACTTTTTTAATACAAGGTTTTCATTGGTTAGAAAATAATTTCACACTGTCTCATGAAAATCTTTTTCTCAAATTTGCAGAAGTGATGAAGGGAGTTATTGTTATTTTCTAAATGGTCCCAAAATAACATGTGGTAGGTCTACAATTATGTCCGAATGTATTTTGGCAGTATTTGTAGTTTATCAAACAAACCTACTGATGGGATTTTATTGGTCAAAAAATATATATATAGAATTTAATTCCTATAAATATACTCACACCACTATATTGAGTCATCTGTGTACAGTTAGCAAAGTCCGTAAACTCCAAAAGTGAATTCGGCATTCTTTGGCAAAAAATAACAAAAAACCCATTTTCACATGATTCAGTTTTGTAAGTGCATCACTGACATGGATATCAGTGTTAAAAAATAATTACAAAATGCTGTCTATACATGATTATTGTTATGGTCCAATATCCTCGCACCACAGTTATGGTCCAAGGTTAGAACCAAGGAAGAACAACACGAACACAAGAGTAGAATAACAAAGATATATTACAACAGAAATATAGTACAAGAAGTTGAAGGTGTTAGTAATGACTGTCTGTCTGGTTTAGAGTGAACTAATATTGTCTCGACTCATTACACTATTCATTCACTATACCTCTTGAGAGGCGCAGTATTTATAGTGTCAGGAAGAGTCCATTATTGTTATAGGTAAGTTTCCATAACAATTATATAAAAAAACTGGTCATGTGTTATATTTTGCTATTGTGAGGTGGCAAATAAATAATGCCCATTTTCAACATCATGCCTAAACTATCATTGGTAGGATGACATTGTTTACTGTGAACTGCTCAGTCTTGTCACTCTTGAATAGTAGTGAAGGCAGTTACCAAACATGGCTAATGCAATTGCTGAAACATATCTACAGTTGTTTCATAAAAGTCAGGAACAAATTAGACCACTGGAACAGCAGGTAAAATCCACATGGGTCAGTGCTACTTGATACTGTCAGTCAGCTGATAACCTGAACTTGGAGGCTTATGGAACCCTAAAACTGCAGGTGTATGCATTTGCTGTGTTCACCAGAAACATTTCCTACAGTAATAAGTTGATATTATTATTATATTTTCCTAAGTTCTCAATCCATTCCTAATGACATTAATAGAACTAGCATTGTATGAGTGATTGACAAAATATAGTTTTTGTTTTCTTTGACAATGATGTTCACCCTGTACAAGGCTCAAGAGTCACTCAAGTTAGATGGTTACAGTGTAAGAGGCACAGTTTATGAGAACACATAGAGAAGATAATGGTTAAGCCTAGAATGGAATAGGTTAAAATTGTAGTGATTGGGAAAGCATTATCTTGGGAGTCAGATCCACTCCAGTACTGCCATACTTGACCTGTTTACCTGACTTAATATCTTTTGATTACTGCTTTATCCAAAGTCTGCAATATTTCCAGAATCATCAAAGCTTCCAAAATAATTTGATTCAAAACTGATCTCATTCTGTCATTTGCCTACATATTGGTAGAAAATCAATAAATGACATTGATAAGTTTGTTGAACAATTCTTCTGTGATTACTTTTGGGAAAATGCTATTTTGTTAACACAAAATGTTTGAAAGCAAACAAACCAATATATACTATAATACTCAGCCTGCATAACTAAAAATTCATTCATTGATTTAATTGATAATTTTTTTTTTACCCCAGGTGGGTGAGGAAGAAATCAAAATTAATATAACCCAGTAAACAGAATTTTTTTTTCAAAAGTTTTTGGATTTATATTAAAATTTCCAGTCATTTGAAACAAATACAAGGCAAATATTTAGTCTCATTATTCCAGGTCAGTCAGGCCTTAAATAAACATAAAAATTAAATCCTTACTGCTATTTTAGTTAATTTTTGTTATTTGGGATTTATGAGATTTAGGATTACTACCTCACCCCAACAATCAACCTTTTATTTTATTGAAGTGGGGATTCCAGTCTCAGTTCAGTTCATGTCAGATTTTTCTCGTGATTCAGTGAAACAGTTAAAAATTTGTGTTGGATTTATTTTCTATTATGAAAATTCCTGCACAAAATAAATTTTACATAAAAACCTAAAAATAAACATCTATATAATTCATAGGTTTACAGTTTTTTGTTTTCGAATAAGGAACATTCCAATAGTTCAAGATTAATCACAAGAAGTTTGTCAGCATTGAAGATAAAAAGATTTATTAAATTCAAGTCTGAAATATTAATTCAAAATAATCTCATGATAAAGTTAGAAATAGATAATCTTGGAAAAAGATAATCTTGAAAAAAAAGATGATATTAAGAAAGATTAAAAGATGCGAAATTCACTAAATCTCCAAATAGTGTTTTAAAATTTATCCTGTTTAGAATAATTTTTAAAACACTTTTTTATAAAAGAAAATTATAAAAAAAAATTTGAAAACTACAATAAATACACATTTATTTAAAAACGGAATTAAATACAGAATTACAAGGAACAGCTTATGAATTTTTGTTTGGGGTTTAATAGAATTAATTTTCTTTTTTAACACGTCAATATATTTCCCTATCAATAAACAAATATGAAAATACATTTTGACGTGACAACAAAATATTACTGTTCCAAAACAAAATGTGGCTGAAATGTAGAAGTTAAAAAGAAAACAATTTTTACAATGATTTTTTTTTTATGCTTTTGATTCATGCATATTTTTTGTTTTCTGCAGCAAAGGAAAGTAATTCAATTAATAGCATGCTGTGTTGCCTCCCTTTAAGTTTTTTCTTTTTTTAATATTAAAGATACGTTTTAATTGGATCCTTTTTAACATTTGCAATTATTTTAATTACATACGGTTTTGGCTTCTAATTTCTTTTTATTAGTGTGAACTTTCAGAAATATAAAAATTACTTTTTCATCAAAAAACAAAATCAAACATATCACATTGGAACTAATTAATTATGCACTTACCTGAAATATGACAGGAAGCCGTTGAATTGTAAGAGTCCAAATTACATTGTCCACTAGTTAGGGTTTCTTGCCAACACCATATTCTTAAAAATTGCAACAGCTGTTGGCAGTAAACCAACCTTTCAGTTTGTAAATATGAAATTCTAAGCTGTTAAAAAAATAAAATAAAAATAAAAAAAATTACATAAACTATCATTTACCATGAAATAAAGAATTAAGATATTTTAAAATGCTTAATTGTTCATATTACTATATAATATAGGATAATCATCTTAGTATATTGTGGAAGATTGAGAGGGTGAAAATTTGGCCTTGTAAAAATATTCAACTTGTCCACAAAGGAAAGGAAGAAAGCAAATGAAATTTAAATTCCAGAATTTGTTGAGGTATTTTACAAAAATTGTTTTATTATAGTTTCTTCATATAAAAACAGTTTTTATATGACAGGGAATAGACAAGACATGGGAAGAGGACTCAGACTTTGACATCAGATTGCTACTCTCATTATCACACGGACTTCTTAAACTCTCACTGACTACTTGATACACTGTCCTTCCATTTATACATTATTCATTGGATATCATCATAAACACAAACTGCCCAAATATTTAACAGAAAATACTTGATTCAATTTTAAAGTGTTGTGGTAAAATAATATTATTATAGCTATATGCCCTTATTAAGGGATTATTCTCTCTTCATAGAAGAGTTCTAAAATCACCATCTTTCTTTACACTTCATATGTCTTTTTGAGTTCAATAAAACATTAATTACCCAAAGGTATTTTCTTCAGTTTCATCATTTGTCACAATTTATTAAACTCAAAATTATTCAAAATGGACAAAGTATTAAAACCAGAAAAATTCAGTCACCAATCACTACTAAAGAGTGAAGTTTTGGTACCAGATATTCAGTAACTACCTGCATGTTATTCAAACACTTGGTGTAATGCTGGATAAATTCAGTGTCTTGTTAAGTCACATAGATTGGACAGTGTATGATTACATAGAAAGCTGTAATACATACAAGGAAGCCATAGAAACACTAGAAAACATTTATGTTAAGCTAACGAACAAGATTTTTATATGTCAACTCCTCACAAGTCATCGTCAGAAACCGGATGAATCAATCAACTATCAGGTCATCCCATAAGTTCTGTCCAAATTTTGAATAAAGAAAACAAGTGACCAAATGTTACATTTAATTACAGATTCAATCAACAATGTATTTTCCCTGATTATCTATGACTTCCTTCCATCTATTAACAAGCTTACTAATTCCATTACTGTAAAATTCTTTTGGCTTTGATTCGAAGAACTCACAAATGTCAGTTTTAACCTCTTTCTGTGTTACAAATGCTGTTTCTTCCAAATGATTCTGTAAGCTACGAAACAAATCGTAGTCTGAAGGAGCAAGATCGGGAGAATAAGGTGGATGAGGAATTTTCTCCCAACCAAGTTCTTCGATCTTTTATGACGTGATTCTTGCTGTGTGGGGTTGCGCATTGTCCTGATGAAACATCACCTCTTTTTGATTCACTAGAGCAGGTCTTTTTTCCTCAAAGCTTGGTTCAAACACTAATTGCTGGCAGTATATTTGAGCATTAATTGTTGCATTAGGTGGTAAGAATTCAAAGTGGATTATTCCTTGGCGATCCCACCAGATTGAAAGAAGAACCTTTTTGCCCATGAAGTTTCCTTCTCGGCTGTGGCTGGGTCCTTCCCTTTACCAAGCCACTGTCTATGATGCTTAACATTTTGATAAAAGATCCATTTTTGTCGCCAGTCACAAGTCTATCAAAAAAGGTGAAACAAGTTGGCGAGAATGGAGAGAAGAACAGATGTCAACTCAGGATTTGAGGTTGTTTTCAGACAATTCATGAGGCACCCATTTTCCAAGTTTAGAAATTTTTTCAAGTTGTTGAAGATGATGATGAACAGTTGTATGGTTTGAACTGAGAACCACTGCCAATTCCTCAACTGATAAAGCAGGATTTTCTTCAAGGGCTGCTTCAAGAAGCTTTTCATCAAACTCAACTGGACGTCCAGTTTGATCTTCATCTTCAAGGGTGAAATCTCCACCTCTGAATTTTGCAAACCATCTTCTGCAAGTTCTTTCATTCACACATTTCTTTCCATAAACTGAGTGAATGTTTCTAGCCACTTTGGCTGCTGAGTTTCCTTTCTTGAACTCATAAAGCATTATGTGTCTCAAATGATTCTTGGGTACTTCCATGTTAGCAGGGTTTTAATCAAACAAAATTTAATTTGATTGTTCTCTGAAATAAAATTTGATCAGTTTAAATGCATCTAAACATGAAAATGTTTAGCTCCATTAGACATTATAAAATACTCTTTAACTTTCGTTCATTTTAACAAAAAGTTAAAATTCGGACAGAACTTATGGGATGACCTGATAATTGCTACAGGCAATGCATGAGTTTTCTAAAGACTGTAACTACAAACCAGTAACTGTGGAAGCCTACTGAGAGGAAGCCATTTGTGATGGTCTTGACTCCAATCTTATTCGACAGAGACTCCTGGAGAATAGAACATTGTACTTGCAGAATGCTTATAGCAGGCTCATTCTCTTGACCTTGCACAAAATTTGCTGTTGTATTTATCCAACAGAATCCATCCATACACCAACCATGAGTCCAGCTGCCAAAGAATAGAGATCATCTGCAGAAACCATGTTAGCCATGACAAAAGTCCAGTACTCAATCAACTGCAATTGTCAACGCAGTCCATTCAATATCGATCAGTAAGTGCTCCACATTTTCAAGTATTTGTTCTCCTGCTACTGAATCTGGATTTAAAGCATTCACTAATATCCCCATGAAAGGACAAAAACTAAAAGCAATAATTGACAGTGGAAGCACTGACACAAGATTCATAAACCGAAACGTCACGAAAAAGGCTTAAACTGAAACAATACCCGAGATTGAGATCAATCCGCATGGCTGCAGGAACACAGATCACAGAAATTGCAGGATATTGTATTGTGGACCTCAGCCTTCTTGGATGTGAGTACACAAATGTTCATCCAAATGTAATTAGTGATTTGTGTACTGATATAATCCTTGGAACTGATTTTTAAGAGCAACATGAAAGTGTTGTCATCAAGTATGGTGGCAACAAACCAACATTAGCCTTTTGCACCCTTATTAATGTCAACACTTCGACCATATTCACTAATTTATCTGAAAATTGCAAACCCATTGCAACCAAACCACAAAAATTTTCAAGACCAGACCAATACTTCATTGATTCAGAGACACAATGTCTACTAAAAGAAGGAATCATTGAACCAAGCCTATCACCATAGAGTGCACAACCATTAGTTGTGAAAGAGGATGGAAACCATAAAAAAGAGAATGGTCATTGACTATTCCCAGACAGTCAAATATACACTGCTAGATGCATACCCAATGCTCAACATTGAGAGTACTGTCAACCAGCTAAGCCCAGTACAAGTACTTCAGGACAATAGATTTAAAAAGTGCATATCACCAAATCCTGCTGCATCCTGATGACAGGCCTTATACAGCTTTCCAATCTGGGGGTCAACTCTACCAATTTGGTGTGACCAATGGGACTGCTTGTTTCCAAAAAAAATGATGGATGAATTCATCAGGAAATATGATTTACAGGACATATATGCCTATGTTGACAATCTAATAATCTGTGGTACCACTTTGAAAAAACATGATGTCAACCTTCAACATTTCCAAAAGGCTGCCAAACTGGACATACAATGATGAGAAATGCAAATGCAGACAATTGATCACTTGGGATATCACATATCCAAAGGGATTATCAAGCCTGACCCAGAGCATCTGCAGGAATTAATGAAAATACCTGCAAAACCCCCACCAAAAAAAACCAACAAAATCAAAAAATTAAAATCAAGTCACACTTTTCCACTATTAGAGGAGGCCTTGTTAGGCTTCCAGGCACTAAAAACTAACCTGATAGATGCCAACCTGACTGCAACCAGTGATAATCTGATCTCGTATAAACTGATGCATCACATAACTCTGTGTTAGCAGTACTCAGGACAATCGACTGGTTGCCTTTCATTCAAGATCACCTGAAGGCAGTGAGTTAAACTATGCACTGGTAGAGAAAAAGGCTCTTGCAATAGTTGATGCTGTTGAGAAATGGAAACACCTCTTAATGGGTAGAGGCTTCATTTTAAAAACTGACCAGAATTTCGTGCAATTTATGTTTGATGCACAAAATCATGGGAAAATAAAAAAAAAAAAATGAGAAAATTCTGTGCTGGAGAATCAATCTTGCTTCTTTTAGTTTTGACATCCCGTACCGTGAAGGTAACACGAATGTGGCAGTGGACACTCTCACCTGAACCAGTTGTGCTACCTTCCCGGACAACAAACTTAAGATTGCATGAATCCCTGTGTCACCCAGATGTAACCAGAATGATACACTTTGTTCAAAGTAAAAACTTACCATACTCTGTTGGAGAAATCTGCACAATGATAGCCAACTGCCAAACATGTAACATAATTAAACCAAATTTCCACAGATCATCTAATCTACACCTAATCAGAGCCACTCAATCTTTTGACCATCTGAGCATTGATTTTAGGGTCCACTACCTTCCTCATATTGCAAAAAGTATCTGTTAACCATCATAGATGAATTTTCCAGGTGCATTTTTGCCTACCCATGCCCAAACATGGAAGCTAAAACTGTAAATAGCTGCCTGTCCAATCTATTCTCCATATTTGGCATGCCCGCTTACATTCATAGTGACAGGGGATCCTCATTTCTTTCACAAGAAACAAAAACATTCCTACAGAGTTGTCACTAGTAGAACTACTCCTTATATTCCAGAAGGTAATGGCCAAGTAGAAAGATACAATGGCATCATCTGGCAGTCAATACTTCTAGCACTAAAAACCAAGAACCTTCCAGAATCACACTGGGAAGAAGTCTTGTCTGAAGCTTTACATGCAAGTTGTTCATTGCTGTGCACTTCAACTAATTGCATGCCACATGAACGACTATTCAAGTTCAACAGATGATCAACCAATGGCATCATCTTACCTGTATGGCTAAGTCACCCTGGTAAAATATTGATGAAACCATATACCCAGAATAGCAAGCATGAACCACTGGTCAATGAGGTGGTACTCCTGGAAGCAAACTCACAATATGCCCACATCAGGAAATTAGATGGCAGTGAGGCCACTGTCTCACTTAAACATCTAGCCGCAAAAAGAACTGGGGAATTATCACAGGTTCATGTCCCCATGGAATTACCAATATCAACCCAGCCAGGAAATCAGTCCCCTAAAGACAGTGATCATAAACTGTCCATCCAACAAACTATAAACAATTCTACAAAAGGACATATAAATAAACAGCCCACAAATGCCGAGTCACTCTAGTCAAGTTGCAAAACTACCCAACCGCTTAGACCTTTAAGGACTCAATTTTATTTGTATTTTTTTATTGCAATGCATGTACACCCAATTTCTTTTCCAATGTAGTGGTGATTGTGGTAAAATAATATTATTATAGTTATCTGCCCTTATTAAGGGATTATTCTCTCTTCATAGAAATGTTCTAAAATTGCCATTCTTTACACCTCATGTGTCTTTTTGAGTTGAATAAAACCTTAATCACCCAAAGGTATTTTCTTCAGTTTTGTCATTCACCACAAGTGTGTTACTTGATGAGCATAGCATTTTCAATCAGTTAATAACTATAAATGATTAAAAGCTGAAACTTTGCAGATTAATAATTTGACATAAGCTTTAAATGCTAAGCAATTTTTATCTTAGTAAATTATAAGTTAATTAAATTTTTGTTTTTAAGTTGGGCTCCACTTGATTGAGATATCATATATTAATAATTTTCAATAGATTTTTTTTTTTATTCCATCTGAAACTGATTAATTGATAGATTATGTTGTAATAACATGTATACTATAATTTGAATCTGTGGTAGAGTAAATAGTACACCCCTGGTGACTATATGAACTAATCCATTACTATAAAGAGCTCCAGGTCAGAGGTAGGACTGGTAGCTGTTTGGAGTTGGTCTTCAGACTAACTAATACAGGCATCACAGCTAGTAGCCAAAGTATATGTATAGAAAATCCTTATACAAAGTACATTACATAGTGTCTTATAACAATAGCCATAGAATAGTGGTGGTATAATAGAATTTACAGATTTTAAACAGATTTTAAAAGACACCACCCCAAATATTATAATAGGGTAAATGTATTTGTATATTTATAATATGTAACTTTTGTTGTTAATGTGAAAGAGATTTATCACCTTTGTACTGGTGATGCCAGGTGATTGTGTTTTTGCTATGATAATGACAAACTGAAAATATTTATGAAGCTGGAAAGTATAATGACAGAACAAAGTGCCACAATAATAACTAGGAAAATTTAAAGGTTCACATGTAAAACATTTCTAATAAAAGTAAGGACAAAGTATGTCATCATTATTAACAGCCTATAACCAATAATTGTAATAATGAAAATGTCATAAAAAGAATTAATTACATTTCAGTTGTAGACTATATTTTTCAGTAAATTACTGTTTGTAATTAAACAAAGAGCAGATTCCTTAAGCTTTTTAATTACTAATAATTAATGCCCAAAATACATTGCATACCAGTTTCTTATTAAAGAAGAAGAATTAATTTTAACTCCCTAAAAACATAATAAAAAGGATTGTAAGTTTGAAAAGAAATTATTCACTTCCTATTGAAGACTTGAATACAAACTGTGGAAAAATATTAACTGAAAGGATATATTAAATGACAATTAAGTAAACAGCAAAAAAAAAAAAAATATATTTTTATCAATTAATAAAAAATAAAATTCATGTGTGCATCTCTAATCCACTTATCATTGGCTGCTTTTTTGCTATATTTAAATGAATGTTATATGACTTTTGAGTGTAGTGAGTTCTGAAAACTCACTCTATAAAAATAGTAAATTTCATGTAAAAATAGCAAAAACTGCTGAGAACGTATTAGATTAGTCACTGTTGTGTTTTAAAATGTATTCAAAATTGCATTAATTTTTTGTAGTAATGGCTCTAGAAAATTGCAATACAGGCAAATTCATTTTCAGATTGAATTGTTGGCCATTTTTAAGTTTTTTGATCAGGTTGTGAGTGAATCAAAATTATCAGGATAAAACTATTTGTAATAAATGATTTGATTTTTAAATTTAAAATATATTAAATGTTAACTACTTTTTATTGCCACATGCATTTTTTTCACTTTCTATTGAACTTTGATTTGAATTTCATTTTAGCGATTAAAAATAAGCATGTTTGCATGAATAGAGAAACATAACTGAAGTTTTGCACAAGAGAAAGGAAGAAAATTATGTTGCTTTGATTTTTATGCAAAATACAAAATCAACAAAGCAAATTTTGGTAAACATAGTTACTTGAAAAATTTTTGTTCAGGTTGATATCAAGAGAATTAAAACAGAAAATCCTTCCATTATAAATGTTTGTTATAAACACACATATAGTAACACAAAAGAACAAACGAAACAACAAGTACTGCCATTGAGGTAAAAGAAAAAGAAGACAAGAATTTTTAATACAAAATTCTTTCTATTGCTAATACAGAGAATGTGAGTGGAATGTCTCTAATATGGGCAAGGAAAGCTAAGAGCTTGCCAGGCATTGACAACTGGCCTGTTTGCCACTATTTTGTCTCAGTCGTTTGTGGGCAGCTTTTTAAAAGCAAAATGTGGTAGCTACTAGGCTCTTTTTTTTTTTTTTCTCTCTCTCCATTGGCTTCAACATCTGTGATTGTTGTATTTTATATTCTTTTGAGGGGATTTGTTTTATGGACATGATGTGTTGCTTGGAGCTCTTGCACAGAGGATGACTTTTTTTATTTTGCTTTCTTAGCATTCACTTGCAGTTGACATGAAGAGTGAATCAGAAAGAAATCTCATTTGATGCAGAGTTTCACATGTTGATATATATTTAAAATTTATCACCCTATAATGAACAGAGAATTTTGATCTAAAGTTATAAAATACACACTAAAACAAATTTGTACAGTATCTCTTCATAAATATGAATTTATGTTAAAATTTAATTCTGTTATCAGACATGAGAATTATATACAGTTTATGGGGTTGATCTATTAAAGATAATAAATAAATTAAATTCACTAAATAAATACTAAATCTATTTATAGAATCTTTTGCTTGACTTCAGAGCTTAGAACGATCAATTGAATTTTGCTTTCAGTACAAGCCAATACTTTTTAATATTTCTCTGTACTTAAATATGTCATATCAAAACAACATCAATCTCTTTTAATAAGTAGCCATTTTGCTATGAAATGTAACAAGATTCCCTTCAATATTTTATGAAAGAATTACTAAAATAACAATACTTACTGATAAATCTTGTACCATTTTGGCAAATTCACTTTCACTGTGTTCTATCAGCCAGACTACTGAAATTTCAAAACCACAGTAAAACTACCAGAATTTTTATCCAACTCACCCAGTTATGGAAACAACAGTTGTCATTCTGTGAACTGTATTAATTTTTAATGAATACCATTTGTCTTTTTCACAAAACCTATTGCCGATTTTCCATTGGCTGACAATAATACAGGATATACACTGACTGTTATCACCAAGGAATAAGCTATAAACCATGACATTTATATACTGTGCAAAGATGTATAGCATTCTCTGCCAATATCTCTATCCAACAAAATACAATGCACTGTGGGTAATTGCCAGTTTTTTGGGGAAGTTTATTTTCCCAGACAAATTAAGCTTTGACATCAGACATTGCTTTAACTCTTATTTTTATAACCAACAGCTCATTGTAACATTTTTTGCCTGCCATCAGCATGGCTGATGCTAACCTTCGGGAGAAGGTCTCATTGTGACTTCTCAGACTAATGTTTTCAGCTTACATGAAGCGGAAAAAGTATATTGAATCAACTGCTAAGTCTGCAGCTGAGAATGTTTGTTCACTATGTCAAGCTAGACAATTTTTCTCACCAGAATCAGTTTGACATATTTATAAGTCTACCATTCATCCTTGCTTTGAATATTGCTTCCACATCAGGTCTGGTGCTCCTGCTATATATTTAGAGATTTTTTATAAAAATCCAGAGAAGAATCTGCAATGTTATAGGTCCTGACCTGGCATTCAGCTTAATTCCCTTTCCCATCACCATAACGTAGCTTCCCCATGCTTTTTCTAAAAATACTTTTATGGTAATTGTTCTAATGAATTTTATGCTATGGTACCTAGAATTTATGAATTTAAGCACAGTACTAGATTGGTGACAAGGTCATCATTTTACAGTTGAAATGGCTAGACATAGCCGTAAGTTTTATGCTAGCAGTTTCTTCTATTGCACTTCTTACTCATCAGTCATTATCTTCTTAATTCTTCTTCTTTTATTGTCCTCTCTCATTAATAGTAGTTTATCTCATATTCTCTTGCATTCAGTCACCCACTTGCATCCTAGTGGCTTTATTGAGGTGCTTGAGGTAAAATGGTTAAAAACAAAAACAAAAAGACAATGCAAAGTGCTAAGAACTAATATCTTAGATTGTGTAAACAAATAAAAACAGAGGAAGCCTGTCTATAAAGTTACCTGACATAGTGTGTGTGTGTGTGTGTGTGTGTGTATATATAGCTTTTGGAACAATGTTTTCCCCTTGTGAATGATCGTTAATTAATTTGAAACTTAAAACCATTTGTTTTGCATTCAACATCATCACTTGATAAGACACCGGGAGTGTTGAAACAAAATGGCTATAAAACATGTTTATGTTATAAATTTTTTAAATAAATAATTATATATATATATATATATATATATATATATATATATAAGTATAAAGACTTTTCTGGTGAGGAGGATGACTAGAGACCCAGAAGGATTAAAAAAAAACAAAAAAAAACATACCTATCAAAGAGCAGATGAATTTTCTCATAGGATCAACAACTATCTAGCATGATGGGACCCCCCAGAGCTATGTATGCATCTAATGTGATAATGAAATGAAGTCAGAATCCAAGACAAAAGGATCTCCCCTGGCTCAAGGAATCAACTTCCATATGTCCATAACTGAAGTGAGCCTTCAATCGACCATGTTTTGATCTGGAGAGGAATGGGCTCCACTAGGCCTACATGCTACATATGAATGAATACCTCTCTGGTTCTCAACACATATGTAGAGGGAACCAAACAGATGCTTAGTAGCCCTATGACCACACCCATTCATGCCACTGATAGTAATTAATGTCACCAAAACAACTAATGAATAGAAAAAGCTGCCAAATGGAAACATACAAAGCTGACCATTAAAACAGGTGGAATAGATTAATACTATACTTGATTGAAAACAAGAAAGAATAATAATTAATTTATTGCTATTATTTAAATAAATAGTTTTTCTTTTGTTGAGTCTGTGTGACAGAAACATTAATTTGAGTTAATTTGTGGAGATGTCTAGTTGATACAGATGAGTCCATGAGAATTCATCAATAGGTCTACATGATATAGTATAGTGGCTGTGTGTTGACAAAACCAGATCAGGAAGATGCATATACAAGTTATAAGCTAATCAAGCCAGGTCAGGGTTTATTTAGGCATATGAAAGTTGTAGGCTGTTCAAAGTCCACTTGAAAGGAATCACAGTAGACAGATGAAAAAGACAATTATGAGTCTCATAAAAAATAAATGGAAAGAAACTAAGTTATTTGCAGAACCAAGTGATGACTTGAGTTTAAAGTTTTTTTTTTATTTATTTTTTTAATCATTTCACCCCAAGCAAGAGAATAAAGCCACTAATATGCAAGGAGTTACTGAGTTTGAGAGCAAATAAGAAAAAGAAAACATTATTAAAGAGATAGAACAATAAAAGAACAGGAACTAAGAAGACAGAAAATAATGATGGAAATTTCATTCAAATTTTTAAAGATCAAAGTTGTCTGGAAGGCAAGAAGCTAGAAGAGAGTTTTACAAGCAAGAAGTGTGTGAAAACAAACTGCTAGCATAGAACTTATGATTATATCTGGCCATTTCAACTGTAAAACGATGAGGCCTCATAGTCTAGTAGTACACTTAAATTCATGAAGTCTAGATACCAAAAAGTAAAGCTAATCAGAACAATTACCATAAAAATATTTATGGAAAAGGCACAGAAGCTATGTTACAACAGTGGGAAAATAACTGAAGTCAAGATGCCAGGTCAGTATCAACAAAATTACAGATTATTCTTTGTATTTTAGCTAGACTATCTAAATACATAACAGAAGCACCAGATCAGATGTGACAGCAATGAATGGTAGACTTATAAATGTGTAATGTAGATTCTGGTAAAATAAATTGTCTCACATGACAGAGAACCAATTTTCCTAGCAGTAGCCCTAAAAATTCATTCAATATAATCTTTCCACTTCATATCAGCAGAAGACATTAGCTCAAGAAATAGATTCTAGATTGTTTGATATAGCGAAAATATCTTTTGTTTTGTGCCAAGATTTAATTATCCAGGAAGTGTTGTTGTTAGATTAACTTAGATATGGGAGAATTCCTTTCACAATTCTCAAATGGTAAAACACAGAAACACAAAGATTGTAACACTTACAAGAATCAGCTTACATTCACCTTGGTATCTAATATACAAAGAAAACATCAGCTCATATAATTTTCTGAAGTTGCAAGATTAACTATTTTTATTAAATCCAGATAATAATATCCATCCTATTGTTATTATGTTTCTCTTATTTAATCCATTACTTTGACCAATATTTTTGATATTCTTGTATTATCTTAACTTCTGAAGTAGTTTCATTATTCCATATGTTATTCAATTATCATCTTTAACACAGTATATTAATAAACAACTGAGGAAGGCCAAAGAATTTTATGTTGAAGCAACAAAGATGAAAAGAATAGTTTGAAAATTTTCTTATCAAAATTTAAGATAATAGAAAAAGTCAAAGAATTTATTACCAAAACTTTGTTAAAAGCAATAGTCCAAGAATATATGAACTAATTTTTCCTATGCAATCATGTTCATCATGACATTTTCAAACAATGAAAGTACCTCCAAAAAGCATTCTTGTAAGAAATCAATATTTGATTCACAAGAAAATCAAAAGCATTATTTGTAGGTAATCAATAAATGAAAAATTATAAAATTAGTTGGACATATAATTTTTATGGTCATTTTTGTTTTTCTATAATTTATTTCCTTTAAACTAATAAGTTGGTCAGGCATTGTCTGTGCTGAAATAGATTTTAATTTTTTTTGGAATTTCCAGGATGAAAAGTTATTTTCTTGCTAACTATTGTCTTTATCTTTGTTGTTATCACATTTTAGCCATTGTACCCTCCACCTTTCTTCAGGTGCTTGTTAAACTGGATAACTTTCAAGGAACTTGGAACTGAACCCTTTATTTAATCTACAGGGATAGATTGTTCATGTTCTGTCCATGTCTTAGGATATCTCACCTGACACAAACCATTACCTCAGTCAACCACCCCAATGAATCCATCAACTGTTGGCCTTACTAACACCCTTACACCTAATCATTTCCCTTATTAATGGCAACTAAAGAACCATATATCAACAATTTTGTCACCTTTTCACACAACTATGTATATATACATTCTGAAAATTGATCAATACACATTGAAGTTTTACTCCATGTTTGTTCTTTCCTTTATGACCATATGCTTGTTATAAGAACAAAGATGAGGAAAATAGTTTATAAATAACAGATTTTAATTTTTTTATTATCTATTACAGTTTATGAATTGTAAAGAGACAGATGAGTTTTTTAAATCTATAAATTATTCAAGATATTAGTTATTCCATTCTATTGTGTTATTTTGTATATATTCTTTTAAATATGCAGAAAAAACTATTTCCATTCATAATGGTTTGAAGATGATAGGAATAAACATTGAAATATTACCAAATACAATAATATTCTCTTTAAAACATTATTTACTATTTCTTTTAGTTTCCTTTATTGATTCTAGCTTCCAATGACAGTGAATTTATTTATTTAATCTTGTATGATTTTCTTTCTCTCTTTTCAGTTGTGATACCTCGACTTGCAGGAATGGCGCTGGCTAATAACAGTGTGAGTAACGAGACTAAGAAGACTGACATTGCCCTGCAACTGTTTGAAGCATACAGTGCCATGTCGTGTTGCTGTATCCTTTATCACTGACTGTAAAAACAATGAATACAAATAATTTGTATAACTGGCTCAATAAGCAAATAAGTCTGGCTTCTTACTCTAAATCTATGAGATTTTCTTTCTTTAAAAGGAATCAGGTAAGTTAATGTCAATCAAGACACGGCAGATTACCAGTATGTGAACTGAGCCAAATTCCATAAAACTCTGGTTTTCAGAAGATATATCAAAGGCAAAAGAAACAAGGGAAAGCACAATAGGCCACCTACCTGATAAGATAATGTGAATGGATAGCAGAACACAGAGTGGGAGGGATGTTAAAAAGACAAACATTACTAAAACCTGCAGAGAGTAAGAGGTTTTGGAGAGCCATAATTGCTCACATTCTAAAGAGACAGGGCCCATCAAAGTGAATCGAGTCCATGAGAATTCATCATTAGGTTTACATGATATCAAAGTGAAAGGGGTTTGATATGCCATCAGATACAGCACAATTTCTTTTATTTCCTCTCTTAAATGTTTTTTTTTTTTTACTGTTATAGTTTATTTAATTTAAATATAATCTCATATTTTCTTTTTCATTCAATGTATTCTCAAACCTTGCAAGTTGCAATTGCTACCCATCTTCTTTAATCTACATGTGCCTGTGAGATTATAGCTTGGTAAATAACCCCTATCAGGTGACCCTTGCTAAATTGAGCTCCTATACCAGACTTTGCAAAGTGTGGTGAATAATCCAACCTAGCAGCATGTTGCCGAGCCCCTGTACCAGACTTTTCAAAGTGTCATGATAGTGGACTGTCAAGACTGTGCCAGATTTGACAAAACGTGGTAAATAAAGTTTAGATACTGACTGACTTTAGCTCCACCTCATTTTCAAATCCCTGGTTTTCCATTTTTATATCTATTGACCAACAAAATATTCAAGCCTGGAAGCATTCACCCAAAATGGAGTCACTTTATTGACCCATGCACTGAGAATACAAAGTTTTGAGCAATGGCAAAAGGATGAACATGGAATTGAGACATGTCTGTAGTGAGAGCAATTAGATAACCAGTGTTTCAGCATTCAAACTGAATCGATTATCTTCTCATATGACCTATTTCTGATCAGTACTGCTGCAGTTTTGACAATCCTCCCAGAACCATTTTTTTTATTTCCTATTTTGGGGAGCATGGGTAGATATAAAAGTAAAGATATGATGCTGAAAGTGGTAAGAGGAGATTGAAGGTATGTGAACTGTACAGTACTGTAGACAGACAACAATTTCTAATATAAAAAGGCTGGTTGCATCAATAAACATACAACTATCAATTTAAACAAGATATGTCTTGAAATCATACAATGAATGGAATGGCCATAATCTCTTGAATTTAATGGCTTTTATCATAAAGTGTTAAGACATTTATGTCAGTCTGAAATTGCCTTTTGCAATTGAAACCAAAATGTTCAATGTATTTATAAGAAGAATTTTTGTATTGTAAAATTTAAATGTCTTTTTTGTGATCATTTTAATTGATAACATATACTGGAAAACTATAGTAATTCTATAGTATTCCAGTCATGAATTTTATTCAGTCTAATTCTGCTATGTGCAGTCTTCCTTCATGGCATAGTACAATCATTACTCTCCACGACTTCCTATCTACTGTAGCTCTTAGTAAAGTTTGTGTTTATCTCTCCTAATCCCTGTTCTGCTAAGCATTTAAACAAACTTGTTAGATAGGTTATGTGCTGTTCTCTGCCCCTATTTGCTTTCAATCTGTTCTGGGAGTATCAAATTCTCCAAGTCCTCTTTCCTCATTATGTGCCCTAGAAATTTCAGTTGTCTCTTTCTGATTCTGACATTTTTGTTTCTATTTCCTCTAAAACTTTCTTATTTGCTTACATGGTTAGTCCATGGAATTCTCAGCTTTTTTGCCTCAAGTCTCCTCTTTATCTATGAGGAAATTGTCCAGCATTCACTACCATGTAAGAGGACTGATATTACATAAGAGTTGAGTACTCTTTTCTTTGTTTCTGACAACATTTTCCAAGTCTTTATGAAAAAGTATTTGAGATTACTTAAAATCTTATTGTATTGTTTTTTTTTTTTGTTGCTCTTATAAATATATCATTAAAATTTTACTGACTTCAGTCAGTTGATATCTATTTTAATGAGAAAACATTGACTTACATAATAAAATCTAACATTGTATAGTTTTGAAAGACATAGGACATGTGATTTTTAAATCAATCCTGGTAAATCTTCCTGCAATATAATTTTTTAGGCTAACATTCTGATAAAACTCCTCTCCAGTCCTTTGAGCAGGAGTAGAGATTTATTTCTGGCTTAGGATTGGGTTTTCAATTCCTTCTAAAGTATACTTCAGCTCTATACTTTTAATATATGCCTAAACACTGAAATTTTATTTACTATTTATTTTCTTCCCTTCCATAAGAGTAGATAGGTTTGCCTAGTGTTCAGTTCATACTTCTCCGCTGTCTTTTGAACAGGAGTAGAGGTTTCCTGTTTAGGATTGAGTTTCTGATTCCTTCTAAAGTCTTTTCCTTCTATTTTATTTCCAGTATCCCTTTACATCTTAGTGGCATTATCACCTTCCTTGGGGTGAATTGATTAAAAAAAAAAAAAAAACTTTTTTTTCTGTCATTTTATTAGTCAAATGCTGCTAATTTTTCTGGCAAATTGCTCTTATTTTTTAATTCAGAATTAATGCATCCACCACTGTTATTTAATGCCATTTTCTGAAATTAAATTATCAGTGGTAGGGACATTACTATTTTAATAATTGTGACCTGATCTATGATTTCTTTGACTTAATAAATCTGCTTAACGATATATTACACTGTCATACTTTGTAGAGGAAATCTCATTTCTTTACCTGGAGACAATAGAAGCATTTTGAAGAAATAAATTATTTATCTTGCAAGTATAAGATTAATAAAAAGGAAATGCTGGTTACCAAATAAAGTATGCAGAGGAAAAAAAAAATAGAAAAACAAGAAATCCTTGACTCATTTCTTTCAGTCATCAATGATCAATTGGTGCAGGAAGCCATGCTTCCTGGTCTGCGTTACTTGAGGCAGGATTTAGCTCAAATTGCACCAGAACGAGAGGAAGTTATTACCTCCATGATTAAAGAGTATGAAGCAAAAGTGGACGCTTCAAAATCACTTGAAAGGTAAATGACATTTTATTCATTCTGTAAGTACCTATTTATTTTTAATACATTAGAAAATACATTTCCGTTAGCATATGTACATGCATACACTTGTGTATAAGTGTGCTTTATATAACACATATACACACAATCCATACATGTTTGTGCATATATATATATATATATATATATATATATATATAACACATTACATGATTGCAAAACAAGGAGAGTATAGAGAATCAGAGGTGGGGGGGCCAGAACAACTTGTTCACTACTTTGCTTCAATAATGAAAGTTGTAATGGCAACATTCATAAAAGATGCATACCCATTGTACATGACTGAAGTTGCAGTTTCATCAACGAATATGTCTCTCTAACTGCATACTGTTTACTTTTAGCAGTCAAGAGTTAGAAACACTTCACAGTGATGCACATTATCAAAGAATAATTGTTTCTGAAAAGGGGTTTTGAGAATAGTTCCTATAGAAAGACACAAATATATGACTAGTTTATATATAAAATCTTTTTATAAAAATGTTTCCATAAAAAAATGCTTAAATTTATTCACAACACTAAACAAAATCAAAAATAAAATTAGCTCTTCCCAAATATAAAATCATGAAAATGTGCCAATTTATTATTCTCACTACTGTAATAGAATAAAATATGGAATAATTATCAGATTTTATTTAAAATCACTAAGAATCTGTAGTCCCCAATATTTACCTGAAGAAAATATTTATTGAAGATACTTTTTAAAATCTTCAATACCCTTACTATTCTACAAAAAAATTTATATAAAAAAAAAAAAATCAACAATAGTAACAAATTAGATAAAAATAGACATAATATTATCTACCAACTCCTTAATATCTACTATTCAAAATTATATAACCAAAACTATTAAGAACAGAATTAGCACCAAAAATGTTCACTATTCTAAAGTAGGCATATATAAAATGAACTGTAGCGCACATGTGCACACACACACACATATATATATATATATATATATGTGCTAGTTGCCCATTTACACTAAACAGACTGTGGCAAATGAGGTGGTTCCCCACAGGATCCCAATGATTTATAGTCATTTGCAGTTTCTGCAACATCATGTGTACTCTCAACATCAGACAGCCTTAATCCAATGACAAGGACCAGTTAAAATAATTGAAGACTGTGCTACATACAATTCAAGTAGTCTGATGGTAAGACATTGGTGAGGTCATTAATGTCTGAATTATATCACAATATGACAATATCAAGTACTGAGCTAAGTAATGACCCAGCTCAATGTGACTTAACTTTGGTGATTGAAAGGGAACTGATACCTTCAGCATGATCATGTCTTCCATAAGGAGAGCCTTTCAATCAGTCACCTTTTGAGAAAGTGGCTTCTGATTATGCCAAGTCAATGAGTATGTGTATGAAAGACATAACTTCTGAAAGGACACACACTGAACATCATATTACTAAACACTTCTCAAGCATTGCTGCAGCCTTAACAATGGTACTGTTCTTTGCTCTGTATAGATTTCATGCTGCCTTTACAACTTATTGATAAGTAAGACATCAAAAAGGTGGCACAGACTGTTGGTCCTCATAAATCACAAATGTATGAGGCTCCAAAATGAATCCATTATATATATATATATATATATATGAGAGAGGGAGATTTGAAAGTGCAGGAAAACATTCTTCTTTAAGGATCCTTTTCAACCAACACTTATCAATATGTTGATGAATATTAAATTGGCAGAATAACAATTCGCACTGTGAGAAAAGAAAAGTATAAAGGAGGAGAAAAATGGACCATGACTAAAATACAAATTCATTAATCAAGGAGGAAAAAAAATATACTGGCAAAAGAGTCAATATAAAGGGTTCCTAGTGAATATAAAATGGAAAAATTCATTCACATACCTCCTAAAAGGACCAAGAGAGTAAATAAAATGCTCTGTTTGCAAGGAATTTGGCTCCTTTAATTTAATAAAAACTGCTTCTAATGTGCATAAATGCTAAGCAAACCAAACTCTGCACAGGAAAGTAAGCAAATTGTCATTATATCTTGCTACACACTCCAAATTATCTAGCAAATGTTCACCAATGGCCAACAATATATATATATATATATGATTTTACTTACAGCTTGTTTTAGCTCCCAAATCATTAAAAAGAAAAGGTCCATTGCTAATACGGCTTACCTTACAAAAAAATTGCTAACTTCAAAACTTTTACATTGACCTGAGAAGAGTCTAAAATTTAAACTAAAATGGTGGGAAAGTTTGGTTATGACTGATTATTTGAATGTAGGTATTTTTGCTTTAGAAGTATGTGATTTATTGTTAATATTTGCAGGAGTCCCAGCCTGTCCGGATCACCTGCCACAGGTGGAAGTACTGAAGATGTACGTGCACGGGTAATGAGCAGAATCAAAGACACAACATCCAAGGCCCACATTCCAAATATCTTCACTCGGAAAAAGTAGCCTGCTGCCAGCCATTAAGAATATGATGACAAGTTCCACCTGTCGTGAAATTAACTTTGCCTTTTTGTATCACACCTGTGATTTTGATTACTGCTACAAAAACAACCAATTTCCTTCAGAATGCAGTCAGATTTCTGAAAGAAAAAATATCGATGATAGAGAAAAAAAAAAATTGGTTTTGGTTTAATATTTAGAATTTTTTTTTTTCCTAATACCATATTTTGTTTTTAGCCTGTTAATTCTTAATTATTTTCTGTTTGTTATATTCAAATTCAACATATGTTCACCTCAATTTATCCTTTATAAAAAATTCCCTAATCAGAATAGAGAGTAAAAAAAAAAAATAAATAAATAAAATGCCTGCATTTTATTAAATAAAGTTTAGTTAAAAAAAATCTTTTTAAATAATCTACACATCTTTATCGTAATTTCTTAATCTTCTTTATATATTGCTGTTTATTATTGGTTTCATATGACAAATAAAAAAAGAGGAAAATATCACATTAAATATAAAAGCCTACAAATTAATATGGTTTAAAATTCGGTTTTAAATAAAAAAAATTATATATATATATATATATATATATTAAAAGTTAATGAAAATACATAATTACTATTTTACTTTGAAATTTTTCTTTCTTTCAACAGAAAATGTAATACAAAATTTACAATAGGCAAATTTATTAAGGTTGCAATTTAAAAAACAAATGTAAACCAAATGAATAAGTCTGATAAGAATGTATTTTTTATCCTGAATAAATTTAAGAAATTTTCCCATATTACAATGTTTTTCAGTTAGCATTAGTAATAAACAAATTTTACTTTGATTTTTTTTTTTACCTTTTCAATGTGTTATAAAATATTGTAGAAGCATACTGACTTTTGACCTTAACATCTTCAATATATATTCAACTAAAATTAGAATCTTTTTTTTTTCCTTCAACCCATTCCATAATGTTCTTTGGGGAAGATGAAATTTCCTAAAATATGGTAGAAGATAGTGAAACAAAACAGTAAATATATTGTTTAATAAAGCTAATTTAAAAAAATATTTTTTCTTAAACCTTTTTGGCTAAGCCAATATGAGTGACAAATGTCACAAGATTCTAAAAATTATAGTTCAGTAATAAAATACTTCAATTTTACAGTGAAACTAATTTTTTTTTTATCAAATGGTGAACAGAAAATTTTCAAAATTCTTTTTTTATTAAATCTTTTTATTTGTATTGAATTTCTGGAGTTTTTTTCATATTACATTTTCTTTTTACTTATTGACTTGTTCATCAGTGAAAACTAAAAGCAACTAACACAATAGTTGTGATTAAATTCTGCCATAACCTCCTGACAACCCAATAGTCCATGAAAAATTAAGAAAATAAATAGACGCCTCAAAAGCTTCTCTTTTTTTAGAGTGCTGATTAAAACTGCTGTTTTGGAAAAGAAATGACAAAAAACACGTATTTGGATTTCCCCCCTGCCTACTTTATTATGAAAAAAAGGAGAAAAATTATTTCTGAATTTTGAACAAGTCGTATTATGTAATAGTCTCAAAAATTAAAAAGAAAAAAAAAATGTGAATTGTCATTTTTGTCTTTTGGGTCAGTCTGTTTGTTTTTCTCTCTTTTTGACCAATTTGGAAAATTTTCCTCTATTTTGTATTTTCATAGATGTTGTTGTTTACATTGTCTAATTCTTGGAATTTTTTTTTAATTTATATATATATATATATATATATATATATATATATATATATATATATATATGTGTTTTTGTTTCTGGAGTTTGAAAAAAAAATTCCAATCTCAGTAAAAATATTCCTTACAAATTTCTTAACATTTTCATATTATCATGAAGCTTGTTTTTTTTTTTTTTTTATTATTTTATTTTTCAGTTTTTTTTTTTTTTTTAGTCCATTAAATCTAAATCTTTGCTCTCTGTTTGGGATCATTTCTAAATGATTTGATTGCCAAAATTCATGCAAATTTTAGCAAATTTTCTTATTACGGCAATGTTTGGTTCTGACTTCAACCCTTCCCCTGCCATTCCAGATTTTTTCAGATATTAACAAATAATAAAATAACACCCAAAATTTTTTACTTTACCAAATTCTCTTTATATTTTTTTTTTTTTTTTTTTTAACATGTGAGCCTGCTTTTTCCAGATCATTCTGCTTGCATTTATAATAACCCATAACTCATTGTCATGTTTTTTGTTCTAACTTTCCACCTATTCCATATATGGTTATTATAAAAAGATCTTTTGTATTGATAAGCTGTATATTGTAAAGGCTAACCCCTGCCCCCATATCTTTTATTCTATAATATATTAATATATAAAAGGGTTGTGTATCACATGTTTGAAACAAAGCTGATATGTTTAACTACTTATCAGATGTTTATATTGTCGATTATTAATCAAAGAACTTTTAATTGCTTTTATCTACATAGATAGGTAATACATGTCTACAATTAATTAGTATCTTTTAATAAGATACTGGGAATTATTTCTTTTGTTTTCTATTATTTACCTTAAGCTTATGTTCAACCAATTTATGTGAACATGTTTAGTGTGTACTTGCTGATAAAGCCTTCTGCTAAGATCATCTTGTATGTATATTTACTGCTAAGTGGGGTGATTGGGATCACTACTTTCCTGTTATGTGTGTATTTTTGACTGATAGTGGTAGGTAATACTTTTGTCTATATACTTATAAAAACCTTTGCTGTTATCTTGGAATCAGACTATTTTTAATGAAGGGAGTATTGACCTTTTGCCAGGTTACTGTGCATTTATATCAAATAAATATCTACCTCTTGTGGAAGTAGTCTTTTTGTTTTAGAAATTAATTTAATAACTGCTACATGATCAAATATTTACAAAATTAAGAAGCTTTTTTTTTTTTTTCTTTTTCAAACATTCTTTATAAAAGTTTTTCTTTGGTTAATATATTCTTCAGGCTTCCAATTCAAATATACAAACATGGAACAACATTGTAATTTAGAAGGAAAGACACATTGCATTCCACAGGAGCTTACTATATTATGTAGCAATATCTGTATCATTTTGATAACCAGATTAAGTCTTATCTATCATCCTAATCCAACCACCACTTTTGTTGCTAAAGCATTCATGAAATGGTGAAAGTGAATCAAAACAGAAAATAGTTGAAATAGGATGAGGGATTAAAAAAAATGTTTCTGGAAGCTAATATGAGTTGCTACATGACATAGCAAGCTCCTTTGATGTAATGTATAATTTCTAATTTATCCTAAGCTACTCCTTGATGGCAGAAAAATATAAGAATTTTCAACCACATTTTTTCCTTTCCTATTCTACATGCTTCAGTGTAGTAAGAGTTAGTGAAATAGATTTATAGATTTGTGCTATACTAAACTATGCTTAGGGAATACTTAGTAGGAAAAACCATAGAATACGACTGTCTTGCAGAACTTTACTGTTATAATGATTTCATTTATTATTGATTAAGGCTTTGTTGTATACAAAGTGATGTTGTTTTAACTAACATGGAATTTAATCCATCCAGGACAAGTGTTTGATACTAACCATTCCACTTGATTGTTACTTTAAATTCAGTGTTTGTTTTTCTATTTTATTAGGCTACCTCCTCCAATTTCTAACAAGCGCTGAGTAATATTCATGTGAATTTTAAATATTTCAACCCTTGAATTTTAAAATTATTAAAACTATAGCCCTTCATAAAGCAGTGTTTATATGAGTATCAGTTAAGTACATTTTTCTACAGATTTCATTGTAACCAAAAACAAACAAAAAAAACAAAAAATATTTATATATGTTAATCAAGATTTAGCCCCGACAGTGTAGCTATCAAAACAAAATACATCTATTTATTCAAGTTCAAAAATAAATATATATATATATATAGAGTTTTTTTAAATTTATTTCAAAAGAAAATTTGCTGTTAGCACAGGCTAATTAACATAAGGAATTTGTACACTTTTTAATAACATGTTGCTTAAAATATCTTTTCTGATTTTACCTGACTTCATATCTTGAATGTCTCTTTTGTAAAATTTTTAATCATCCTTTTTCATACCATAAAATTGATATGGTTAATTAGATTATCATAATTTTATAAATTATTATGAACAATGAGGAAAATAATGAGCTAACATAATTTCTGTTATTATAATTATATACAACAGAGTTCATATTTGTGGCTTTTATTATTAGATTGCTACATTAGGAAAATTTAATTTTGTGCATTTCCTTTCAATTTCTGTGGTGAAAAAATAGGGTCATTAATTTTGATAAAAATTTTTACATGTATAAAATATGAGGCCAGGTAAAAAAAATTTTCAATTTTTTTCCAAGTAATGCAGTTTTATCATAGTTAACATTTTAAAACCTTTTATTTGGTTCTTAATTTTATCAATTTTAAACTTAATTTCTCAAAATATAATTAAAAATAAACCCCTCAAGCCAATGTTCAAAGTTGAGAATGTTTTATATTTAATTTCTATGAGAAAGAGAAAACAGTTATCAACTCTTAAAATGATCAAGCCTTTGATATTTGCTAAAAAGAAAAAAAAATCTACCGGGTTGCCAAACAAGATTCCATGGAAATGTTAGAGATTTTGGGTGTGTTAATCTCTTGGAACAAAGAAATTTTTTTCAATATTTAAAAAATTGAACTTAAAATATACTTAAATACATATCTTTCTCGCTGGTGCCTCTAAAAAAAAAAAAAAAAAAAAAAATAAAATAAAATAAAATTAAAAAAAATACAAAAACAAAAATGGCTGTATGAGAAATTATTCTCGCAGTAGTCATTTACTTATCTATGTTCTTGTTGCTATGGCAATTGCCTGGCCCATCCAATACTTGTTATTAATATTATTATTATAGCTGTAGGTCATTAGAGTTCAAATTGAAAAAGAATTTTAAAACAACATATCAAGAGTTTTAATATTAAGTAGATAAAAAAGATTTAAAGTTCTATTTTAAATTATATAAAATGCTTTTCTTTATCTTACAAGGCAATGGTATTACTACCCAACAAGCTTTTGTCCTTTGAGTAATTTTTTTCTTCTACCTGACAATCAACTTATATCTGCAAAGTTATATATCAAATTTAATATATATGAAGAACTGCAATAAAATAACACATAGAAACTCTAAAACAATATATTTGAATTGCATGAGGTATGGGTCAACCATATTACCAGCATGTCTGTCCTGAGTTCCAGCCTAGAAAATTTGGGCCCAATTTTAGATTAATAAGCTCTTTGACAAATATAGCAAGTTGTATGGCCCATGTGATAAAGACACTGGTTTTCAATCAGTCATGATGGCAACATGTTATTATAATACTCAAGCCAACAGGTAGTCATCTAGACTTTGGGAAAGTCTTTTACAAACTATATTCCTTCCCCTACAGTCAGTCCCTTTGTGTTCTTGTAAAATCTACATCATAAAATATTTACAGTGCTTAATTAGATGTTAATTTTTGTGTTTCACTACTCTTTTTTTTTTCTTTTTTTTTTAGAAAACATTGCAGAACTCTTCCTCATTTTATAATAAATGAGAATTTACAGACATTGTTTCTGATTCTTGTTGTCTTCATTAATACAACGATAAATTTTCAACCTGAGTCATGAATGTGGAAAAGAAGCCTACAAATTATGCATGTATTTAATATTCTTCTGTGCTGTAATTGCAAGAGCTTTGTTATATTTATTTTGCTTTTAGAAGTCTTCATATTTTATAATTATGATTCTTTTGACATAAATGGTCAATGATTCTGGGGTTTCATTGCTCGCACTCTCTCTCTCTCAATGACTATGCGATCTACCTCCCACTTTGTAAAAAATTTTTAAGGGATTGAAATTTCAGTAAATACTGATGTACTCTCCCATGCCATTTTGCACATTTTTAGCTAACATTACCTTTTTTTTTTTTTTTGCTCTAAATAAAAAAAAATTGTGCAATGGAACATCAAATACACTTAATTTTGATTATTTAAAACACCTTTGTAATAAAAACAGAATTTTGTACAAAAATTAACCAGTAAAATGATTTGGATCAATAACAGGCATAGACAGTTAATGATAATAAAAAAAACAATACTAAAACATATAATTATTATAAAACATTATTAAAAAAAATATTCTTTAGTGAAACAACATGTAAAATTTGCTTTGTTTTAATTTTTCAACAGAAAAGTAAACATTTTCAAAAAAGAACTGAATTTAGAGTTTGTTCAAGGTTTAGAGAAAAGTTTTAGATACATTGAAAAGTTGAATATAATTCTGGGAAAATATTCTTAGAAATAAGTGGATCAAAAATGAAGCTATGTGTTTTATTTTGTGAGTAAAGTTGAGAATTTCATTATAAAAATAACTATACATAATATTATCAGAAAGATATTAAAATACATTTCAAAATATTGAGCTTCATATATCTATGTTTCCACTAGACAGTTATTACGTTTGAATACAATACATAATGAAACTAATTTAGAAAATGTCATCTGATGGTAAAAATACAGTAAATATTTTTATACCGATAGGCTTTCTAAAACTAATTTTCAGAGGTTTAATGAACTAGAAACCTTTGTTTGTTTCTCTCTCATATATATATATATATATATATATATAAAAACTCAATGAAAATGTTAATTACATCTAAATTCAACTTTGTCACCATAATTCAGCTATAGTTTTAAAGTACAGTATATACAAATATTTAAAAAAAAAAATTATATTGGGTATTTTTATTTCATGAAAAGATATATGTCAAATTCTAAAAAAATTAAAAGAATTTCAAAATATTTTGTTAAGCAATGAAAAATTACTCCTATCTTTATACATTAAGCTATGAGTATAACTTGTATTCTTGTAGATATCACAAGTTAATTAATAATTGTTACTAATTGCTGAGTTAGATTTTATTTAATACAATGTTATCGCTTAACTTAAATTTTAATTACGATATTATTCATTCATCAAAAACGTAACATTTATACAAATAATTTTTAGTATGAATTGACAATTATGAGTATTACTTAGAAATTTTATATTATTTTATCCCTCTATTTGCTCCTCCTATCACAGAGTTAAATATTTTCATTCTGTTGCCAAATATCTGTATGAAAAGCTATATTTGGGTGCTTATCATCAGGCGATGGCAAGCAAAGCCTTGCTAACCATTCTCTAGAGTAAGGATTTCAGTCTTCATTAGGGACTACACTAATATAGCCTTGTAAGCTAAACTTAGTGAATATCTGCAATGACATTATGAGTGTACTGGAAAGGTCTTATTCTTTACCCTTCCCACCATTGCATATACTTACTGCCACACTTACAGATAGGATAGTGAATGCTGTGGTTTATCTGGTAAAGACTGATTCCTTAATCAACTATAAACATGGTTAGTTAAAGTTTAAGCTTTGTCATGGACATCTAGACCCACACCTTATAGCCACTTATCTCCTGCCATGTATTCAAAAGCATACTTGTAAAATATGCAGTAATCAGTGGTATAAAATATGTATACCAGCTGCATTTTATTTTTCCATTTGAGGCTTAAGCATGGACATCAAATTTTGACTCTTAGTAATTCTTCCACATTTATATTAAATACATTGATGTTCTTGAAAAATTTTCTCTTTTCAAACGAAGTCAGATATTTAGAAACAGTGACAATCTTGGACCTTCTTGCGTGCAAAAAAAAAAAAAAAAAAAAAATATAATATGGAGTGTCAAAAAGGACAGTTTTTCCCCTGACATTATATTAACTACCTATACTCCTCAACAATGCTTATTGTTTTAAAAAGTGATTATTAGAATTGTAATAAAACCTAAACATATGAAAGTGAATTTATACACTTTGACAACAAAAACAAACATTGCTGAGGAGTGAAGATAATTATAATAATAGTTTCAAGGGAGAAAAAAAAACAAAAAAAAAAACATCCTTTTGATACTCCCTCTTTTTTTTTTGTTACAGTCATGAAGGTCCAAGTTTGCTGAAACAGTAATGGGAGATGAATATATAAATTTTTATATAACAGAACAACGTTAGGAAAATTATTGGCAAAGACAAAGTGGAAAAAATTTTTGGCACGAGACACTTTGTCCTTCATGACTTCATCAGATTAAAGTAATGTTTTTGCTAATGTAACTAGCCATGCATACAAAGGGGAGTGGAGACAGTAAAAGGAATTTAAATTTGAAATTTCAGGGTCTCCACACCTTTGTGTGCATGTGTATTTACATCAACACAAGCATCACTGTAGTTTGATGAAGTCCTAAATGACAATACAAGTCACACAAAATATTTTTCCACTTTGTTAGAAACAGTATCATGAGGTTATTCTTTCTTTTATAGATGGAATAGGGAAGATTAAATAGTTATTTTGCTTTTTTTTTAATCCTTCTGGGCTAGCTAACATTGATGAAAAGTAAACTTTAAACATTTGAAAGTCTAAATGTACAAAATTCTGAAAATAAATACAAAATTACAGAAAATTTTATCATGTAATTATATATAAGTATTTAAAAAAAAAAATGGGTGATGTACAATTTGATAAAATTATTACTTAACCCTGCTGCATTTTAGCCTCGAAGTTGCAACAACAAATTTAAGAAAAAAAAAAGATTACATTTTGGTTTCATCACTGTCTTTTATTTTGGAAACCAAAGAGGAATCTATATACTTCAAATAGTTGTAGAATCTGCTTAAAAAGAAAAAAAAAATAACTATTTGCCATTCACAGTATAATAATCCAGTTGATTCCTTTAGAATTTGCTGCAGTTTTAAACAGTTATCCACCATAATTTCATTGCTATTATTACATTGATAGCAGTCTAATCTTGAGTGATTTTAAAGTCCTCCTCTTCTCCCAGGTGATATATTTTACTTATCAATGTAAATAAGTGTCAATCTACCAAGGGAAGACACTGAATTTGTATCTGTCACTCTCAATGTCATGATTCTCACGTTGATTCTTTGTGTCTGCCGTCCTTTGTTCTAAAAAGCACTGAACTGTTTTCTCTTCTTGAAATGATGATCTCCTGGGAAAAGTGTACCTTTCCCAGTATGATTAACCTACAAGAGTTCTAATCTGGAGCTTACCTATCTGGATTCAATTCCTTACTGATATCTACAACATAATAGGTCACTAGCAAAACCCTTCCCTCCTCATATCTACTTATATATGTATACATGTACTTGGCAAATGTATGAGATCAGAAGGATAAGATAGCAGCTGATAGAAGGTTTATTAATCAGTAAACCTTCACTTAAACAGTCCCTGGTATCTTATCTTTTTGTTGTTTTCTTTCAAAATAAATAAAGATACACATACACATCTTATAAGCTGAAATAAAAGAGAATGCTATAATGTCAAAGAATGAATTGATGAGATCAGGCATGTTAGGGCTTATTCTGTGGCCTTTTGAGGAAAAATAAAATAAATGCCTTTATTGCTTTGTAATAGCTACAATCTTCTTATATATTTACATTTTTTACCCCAGTGTGGGGCCAAGGTTGTGATAGATAAGGATTTTGAATAGAAACAAATTTTAAAATTCCCCACCCACCAAAAAAAATCCATCTGCACACAAATGTGTGTGTGTGTGTATATATATATATAAACACTTATAGATAACATTGTTTTCCTTTATAAATTTGAGTAGGTTTGATACAAAATTTCCACTTTCTTTTAATCTTTCATTTAGATTAACCTTTGCACAGAACTTGCTTTGTGCCTTCCTTAACTGCATAAAGGAACAGTCTGCTCAACATGGAAACCAAACCTTGCCAATAGATTTCAGATTTTATATGCACCCTATATTGAAGCAGTTTTTCATAATGCTTTCTGTATATTGTGCAGAAGCTTTTTTAACTGTTTGATATATGAGCACATCTAAAATTAGGATTCTACCTACTGAAATAGAATCCTTTAAGAATGATTATATTTTTTTTTTCCTTGATATACATTTTTTTTTTTTTTAAATTAAGTTTTGGCAAGAAATATACTGTTTACTGTCCTGTACATTGATGTCTCATTCTATCAATTTATTTGTTTGTTTGTTTGTTTTTCCATAAAACAAATTTGATTCCAAATCTGAGTTCTGTCCAAATATTTTTTTTATATGTTGATTTTGGCTGATGTTAATGACATACTGACTAAATTACTGTCCTTTGTATCATTGTACTTTGTCCACAGGCTTATACAACTGTTAATCTATGCTGTGACCTTTAAAACTTTCTCTTCCACACACATACACACAGTCTCAGCTCTATTTTTAACAAAACCAACCAAAAATCATTCACTAGGTTTTTATTCACTGTTCACTAAAATACATTTTTTAAAATTACACAGGAATTATGAAAGCAGTAAATAGAAAACAGATTACAGCTGAAAATGAAGGATAATAGGAAGCAAATGATGAGATCCCCCCCCTCCAAGAAAAAAAAAAGGCACTAAAAATAATCCCCTGAAATCTTTTATGCACATAATCATGAAGTGTTCCTTTACACAATTTGATATTTGACACCCTGAAGCACCATATGGCTTGTGCCTTGGACATGTTTAAGAAGAGACAAAAGAAATGCACATTTCAACAATGCCAAATTATTTTAAAATGTGATCTTTTAGATTTATGGATTGCTCTTGTTGAATGGTAAAAGAAACCATTATCAATTTGACTTGGGCACCACAATCTAATCATAGGTTCAAATCCCACTTGTGGCAATTGTTTAGATTAATAACCTTATAAGGTTATTTCACCTGGCTTTATTTGGGTTTTGTCTTACACATGTCATGGGTTTATGATGTGTAGATTTTAAAAACAGATGCCCTCCCTGGCACTTTTTTTTTTTTTTTAAAGGAAAGCATGTTTGGGAAACTGAGCAATTCATTTATCAGATTTTATTTTCTTTTTTGTTGTAATCTGAAATGATGGACTGTCAATTTTTAAGTTTGCTCAATGGTGGTTCATTAAAATCAAGTTGTTTTCTACTGATTAAAAATTTACTAACAAAACCTGTACCACCAGGTTAACAATTTTTTTTTTCTTTGTTCTAAGAAAATATTCTTGGAATTATAACAACAAAATAAAATCTTCCTGACCATTTACTTAACTGTATATGAAATATTTATTTACCATTTTTATGATTGTTTTAATTTAATGCTATCAATCTGAAACACATTCACTGCTTTCATTAATTTCTTGTAATTCTTTGCCCTCAGGTTACTGTTCTTGTGGAAAATGTTATGCAAAATAATTTTTCCAGAAAAAAAAAAATTCCCTGTAGCTGTTTCTTAAATCTGGATTTTCTGGAAAGAAAAAAAAAAAATCTTTGTTGCCATTGTGGCTTTAAACTGTTTAAGGCCAGATCCTGCGTCAATTGTTGTAATGGGTTCATATTTTTTTTTTTTTTTGAATCCATTCCATCAAAATGTAAATATTGCCTTACAATCTGATCAGACCGGAAAAATTCTCTCCTCTTCCTCCTCTCCTAAATATTTTTTCCTACATTTTTTAAGCCATACAAAATATTAGATTCTACAACAGGAAATATGAGATTCAAGAAAAAAAAAAAAAATTAAACACTCTATTTTAAAGAAAAAACATATTTTTGGACAATTAGCAGGATTAGACTCACCACATCTCATATTAGGTTCTACCACATGAAATATCGGATTTTGGCAAGTGAAATGCAAAAGATTATATTTTAAACAGTAATAGCATTATTTGAAGTAAAATATGAGCTTATAGTTATTGTAAAAGATCAGTTTTTCATCACAAATAGTAAAATGTTTCAGAAAGTGGTCACTATTTTTATTTTGTAAGCAGCACCTCAAAATGATGCAACTGTTAATTTTCTGTCAATTCACATTTTTTCACTTTTCCTAATGTAGCCAAGTGACAAACAAGCCATAGGAGAAACTTCAAAGATTATTAAAAGAGCTCAAATTATTGTTCTTGGATTATCTTCCATAATGTTCCTAGGTCTCCTTTGAGTCAGTTGGAATATTTTCATTTCTAAAAGGGAAATTTTTTAAAAAACTGTTGCATTGTTTACTCATTCCTTCTTTGAAAACCAAATGAATGTTTTCTCCTGTGTTAGCTATATTGCAACACAATTAGTTGCAAATGACATTTTCATGTGTGGAAAAACAATTTACAAAAAATAATAAATAGAGACAATGGAAAAAGTCGGGTAGAAGAGTAAAATAGATATACAATATTAATGATATATACAGGGTGGCCCCACCAAAATGTACTCCCTCTTTAAATGATAATAAATGCAGTGTTTATTGACTTGCAAACAAGATTAATAGTTAAAATTAATTAGTGTTTGACTTACAAAAAATATTAACAAATTAAATTAAATTAAATGCATATTTATTAATATTCAAACTGATGATTAAATCAAAAAGTTAGTACATTTTGGGGACATCCTACACACCTATTCATCTTGATAGTTTCAAATCTTGAACAATTATAGATCCGGCACTTCATGTGGTATAACATAATATCTTTATTATTTTATAAATGTAACAAAAGGGTTTTTGCATCACATGCCATATTCCAAAAGTGCTGAGTTGGGTTTAAAAAAATAAAATCAGCGTATTTTAGTTTACATTTTGACCTAAAAGGAAACTAAAATGAATTATAGTTTATAAAAAACAAAATTCTCAAAATTGATAATCTCTTCATTATGCATTTTATTGTACGGAAAAAAAAAAAAAAAAGATGAAATCTAGTATTATGTTTGCTCTATCAACTACTTAATATTTTGTCGGGGTGCATTTTATACCTTTATCAATTTATTAATGTTATTCTTTATCTCTACTTATAATAAACAACAAAAAAGAATCTTTTCAAAAGGTTATTTAATAGAAGTGCGGGAGGAATTTGAAATAATTTTTGTATTTTTCTACACAAACTGATTCATGTCAAAAACTATGGTTCGTTTATCAACCTTATCCTCACTACTACTGTTGTATTATAATAACTGACATTATTATTAGTACTATTGTTATTAGAATTGAATTCAGTTATCTGACTCATGTGGTAAACACAGATTGGCTAAAAATTTTAACCAAAGAATGGCTTGCTTGTGCTTAATGCAGTCAGTCTTATAAAATACACCAACCCAGGTGTTGTCTCTAACATATCTATCAGGATTACCAATTATTACTGAGCGTGTATATTTGCCAGCTTCTATAGAAATTCAGGTTGACAATACATTTTGGATTTAGAAAACCAAATTTTATGCTCATATTAAAAAAAAAAAAAAAAAAAAAAAAACTTAGTTTTTTTGGATTTTTTTATATATACAAAATCTTGTTACCAAATTTGATTCTCTCTCTCTCATTCTATTAATAAAGCATGAAATGCCTTAGTAGCAAAAAAGAAACTAAAATATTTATTCTTTCTTAGTTGCAAGATCTGGTCTTAAACATTGCCTTATCTGTGAAAATCCAATTCTCTTAGCGTTCTGTCTGTTCTGAAAGTTGGCATTGTTGTATTCTTTGAAAAAGAAAAAAATGGCTTTTGTGCTCATCAAGTTGTAGAATATAAAAATCAAAGTTTTTTTTCTATTGTACAAAAAGACTAATTCCTATTTTAGCAAATTACCATGTTTCCTACTTCTTTGATTGGGCTTGGTTAATTTCAGATGCCAATTTTTTTTAAACACATGTCAAAATACTTGTATCTATTTTGGTGTGATATCAACTTGGTTATAATGGAAAATCTCTCCAATTTAAATACTATGTATGCACACATGCACATTATTGATATACTTATATACACTTTGGGGTAACACTATAAAAGTTTTCTGTGCCTATTATGCTTAGAAAAATACTTTTTTTTTCTAATCATTATTTAGTGAGAATTAAATTGAAGAAGGGGTTTAACACTTTTTTTTTTTTTAATCCTGTTTTCTTTTTCTTCCTCCTTAAAAGTATATTATCAAGAACTGAACATATTTCACAAAAAAAAAAAAAATAAAAAAAATGAAATGGTAAATTTTATTCCAAATTGATACATTCTTAGATACATATTTAGATAAAAAGCATTTATGGGAAACTAAAAAAAATTTTTTTTTAATACAAAAAAACAAAAAATAACGATGAAAACCTGTCCTTTGGACAGATCAGTTGGCCTTATAATAAATTGGTTCATGTAATTTATGGACACTAATCAAACTGTGCATGTTTATTTGCTCTTTAACCTCAAGCTTCTAATGTTCTGTATGCTGAAAAACAAACTCGTAAAGCCTTATCGAAATGTAGAGAGCAAAACTATTGAAGGGGCAAAGAGATGACATTGCAATTCAATAGTTTGTTTGGACAAACATCCCTATACTTTATTTTACTCTGGGTACCAAACTATATAAGTTTGCTTTACCCTTCCTGCACTTTTCTTTTAATCTAGTTCTTCACTACATCTCAAAATTATCAGACTTTTCATATTCCTCCCCAGTCTTGAACAGGAGTAGAGGTTTATCCCTGGTTTCCTATTTATGATTGGATTTCCAGTTTCTTCTAAAGTCTTCTCATTCTCTTTTGCTCCCAGTAGCCTCTTGTGTCTTAGTGGCATTATTGTCTTGCTTGGAGTGAACTGATCAAAAAACTTAAAGCTTCTCCTTTTCTCTTTCATTATGTCGAATAACCTAGCTAAAAGTTTTCCTTTCGATCACATTCATTTAATGATATAATTTAGTTTGTTTTTGAATTGTTACTTGATATATTTATTAGCAGTTTAATTTTTAATTCATCCTTATTGGTTCCTGTAGACTCTCCATGGGAAATAGGGCCACAACTGCCATTTTCGTAACAGGTCAGATTTTTATATAGTTGAGTTGCTCAACCCACACCTAACTTTCCTCTTATCTGGGCTTGGGATTCCTGTTTTTTTTTTCTTTCAATCTAAGTTGGATTACCTTTTCATGGTTAAAGAACACTAAGTGTTCTGCTATTTACCCATAGCTGTTGGGAGAATTTGATTCATGCCTTTCCTAAAGACAATATTGGGATGTGAATGCAAACCATGAATTACTTTTGGTAGAAATTCATTCTTTCAATAGTTTTGTATCAGTTGACAGTTTCTTGTTTTGTTCACAATTATTTGGGTCCCCCCCCCCGCATCACTGTAGTTGTGACAAAGATTAAGATTTATGCCATATATGGTCGCCCCCCCCCCAAAAAAAAACTCATTGAAAAGAATGTTTCTTGAAATATGAATCATTCTCACTGGCATCAGCCAGACAGAGTGAAGGGGGGCAAAAATCAGGAAAGAGATGGTGAGCAAGATAACAGTATCTGTTCAAAGTTCCTTGGACATTGCCAACTGTCATTTTCATCTGATAAGGGCCAAAAAGTACACCGACCAAAACAAAGATAAGGATATTAGTCTAAATTGTTAAGAATATAACAAGAGTTTTATAATTTATTTTAATAATCTTTAATACAATAAATCTTACTAATAGTACTTATTATATGTTTACGTTCTTGAGCCAGACTAATGTAAGATTAGTACAGGTATAAATAAAAAGAATATTGCCTCCAAGCAGAGAAAGAAGGGGAATCAAAGAGAAATAGCACTATTATGACAATTAATTCTAGTAGCCCTAAAGTCATGTGAACCTGTTAATTTAACACTTTAAAGGAAGGTGCACATATCTTATTAGAAACTAGAGAGACAAAGAACTGTGAAAAGATTGGGTGGAGGATCCAGGATTTTGAATAAGATGGGAGTCCAAAATGAAAAATGTATATTTGAGTTGGAACTTTTAAGCACTAAAATTTCTACAAGAGTAAAAAAAAAAAAATAGTAATTATAACCAAAGAAATTTACTATGGAACCAATAAATTAAAAAAAAAAAAATCTTATCAAGAATAAGACAGAATACATTTTACTAATTATGTGTTCTCAAAAGTTCTCAGCACTCTTTTTCGAAACTAGAGTGAATAGTCCAAAAAACATTTTATTTTTCATAGAAACTTTTGTACACACCAAATATAGGAGATAAAAAATAAAATAGGTTTTAAGCTTAATTTATGATTACTTAGGAGTATTTAAGTTTTTGTTTCTTTATTAAATTCATTTTAGCTAGATATTTAAATAAAAAGTGAATTGTGTTTTGCCTGAACAGAGATGGAGTCCAGACCCTACATCAAATCTTCACTTAACATAATGTATGTTAAATGCATCCTAACTGGAGATGTAATTCTAAGCACACCACTGACGTATTATTTGCTTGTTGACTACTTTGTCTTCTTAAAAAGAGAAGTGAGATTTATCTCCACCCCCAACTTTTCTATTAAGGTTTAAAATATTTTAATCTAAAACTGCTTCAAGCTCTTCCTTTGTATGTTTCCCCACGCTTTCACAGCCAACATTATGTCTCAAAGTTGTGTTTTTTTTTTTAAATGTATTTAACAGTGCCTGAGGACCCATCTCTACAAGGTTCTGGTTTGAATCTATAGTAACAGGGAATTCACTCTCCTGCCAGTATTTATAGCTTATACATTATAGTCAAAGCTATTTAGATATAAAATATATGAGTCAATAGTGTCTTTAATAAATAACTGAAGGTTGGATTCCAAATGACTGCCTTATGTAGAGCAGGGTATTGGTATAAGCAACTATTTTTAAGCTAAATGACCGATTCTCTAGAGCTTGGAGAAAAGCAGTTCAAATAAAAAAAATTAAAACAAAAATTAAATTACCTTTTTATTCATTACCAACATCAAGATTACATTATAATATTTATCAGAAAATAAAAAGTAATATTATGCTATCATTTTTATTTACACAATTTCAAAGGGAAAATAAGGAATGGTTATATGGTTAGATTATAATGTCTGTAGCTGGAAAGATCTACATTGCCTAATCAATAAGACAGGCTTCATGAGGAAAAGGGATATGAGTTTTAATCTTGCCAGAGGCTTATTCTTTATTGCTAATCCATGTTGCTTATTGACAACCACAGAATAATGGCCTGAAAGTTGCAATATAATGCAACTTAAAAAAAAAAATGGAAAAGAATTATTTGTTAAAACAATAAATTTGCTGAAACTGACTTGGCTTAACAAGTTGCCAACCAATTCAGTTCCTAACTCACTTCAGAGAAGGAACCATCTTTGTTACAAATATATCTTTGATAGTATGACTGGATTGCTAAGGGGAGCCTATAACTTGATATTTGTTATATAAATTTTCTGTCCAGATATTTTGTAAAAATTTAAGGAAAGAATCACTATTAGAAATATTTCATTTTCAGTGAGGGTGGTGAAGCTGCTTGCCTTGTTATATTAAAGAGTAAATATCTAAGAAACATTTACTGACAGACAGATTGGAAGGAAAGAGTAATTCTTTTGCTTAAGGAATCTGACAGTTTTGATAAACTGCTTTCATAAAAAAAGAAACAAAATTTTTTAATTTACCCCCATAAAAACCACCACAGATAAATGTGGTTCCAATTGGAATGTCTTCGTATATTTCGTCCGTAATCAATGGCAGGTCTCCCAAGTCCCATGTGACAAACTTACTTGCCTCAATTTTTTTTTTTTTGGAATGTGCAAATGGATATCTTGTGCTGAGCAACTCGGCAGAGAAAACTGCTTAAAAAAAAGAAAAAATACCCCAAAAAACATTATATAACTGAAAAATATCAGTGTTAATTTTCAGTCTGAATTTCTGAGATGAGTTAATTATTTACACTTGGACTATTGTCCTCATCTTTGTTGTTATCACAATATTTCGGCCATTTTGCTATCTGACTTTCAAGTGCTTGTCAATACAGGTAACTTTCAGGCAATTTCAAATGAAGCCCTTTAATATATTGTTTTCATTTGGCTTACTATGTTTAGGGATATTTCATCTAGTACTTATTTACAACAGCTCAATTATTGCTTACCCTGTTTCCACTGAGTCAAAGTCTGTACTACCCAGCCCAGGGATTGAACTCATAATTACTGTATCAACAAATGCACAAACCAATGCTTTAATCCATGGAATAGTAGCCTAGTTGATTAAAGTATTGGTTCATGAATTTAGTGAAATAGTAAATATGAGTTAATTGGTAATCAATAATTGAGCAGTACTAAATTTGAATTAGATGAGATATACTTAGACATTTGAAATTCCTTGAAGGTTACCTGGATTATTAAGCACCTGCTGATGAAGATCAAAGAGAACAATACCTGAAATTTTGTGATGATGACAAAGATGAGGACAATAGTCCTAGTGTAAATAATGATAATTTTCAGTTTTATCTCATATTTTACAAGCTTCTGAGTAACATTGAAATATTTTTTTTTAAAAAAAAAAAAAAAAAAAAAAAAAAAAAAAATGAAGGGACCACACTGATCATGACAAACATTTTGTAGTGATTAATTGAAAGAAAGAACTAAATTTGGTATGTCAGTCATTTGATTAACATTCCTTAAACAACCCAAACAGGGAAGGCTCCAGTTATGTCTTCATTAAGCTTTGTTGCCACCTACTGCTTGCTGAGTCAACATTTCTAAACTTAATTTTTGATCTGTATGGTTCTTTCTGAAATATCTTTTGCAATGTTATCAGAGTTAAAAGATCATTTGATAATATGTGATAAACTTGACAAATATCTAAATCATTTAAACAGACATTTTTATCTATGCATGGACAAGATACAAAACTATTTAGTTTATATAGTCATTAAAAATAATGCTCAAAAAATTAGATTTTAGCAAAAGCAATTGTTTACTTTTTGTTTATTATTATTATTTAAGAATAACTTTTTTTATGAGCAATTTACTCTTTTTCAGAAGAGAAAATATTCAAATGAAAATTATATAAAATGGTGGAAGACTATCAAATATTAACCAAACTGAACTTTTAAAATTCTATTGATCACTCAGAGCATACATTTGAATTGTTTCTTTTTATATAATTAAAATATATTGCTGCTAGAAGTAAACTGCGTTTATGTTACAAAAATGGAAGGATATCTTTTTTTTAAACCCCTTTTTTGCCTAAATTTTACAATAATCACCCCAAATACCCTCCCATACTTTTTCCTCTGGTTGAATTTGCTAACCGTAAAACCTTTCCCTGTTTTCTCTCTCTTTCTACCCAAAGTGATCTTAGTGTTTTCTGGTAACCTATTGCCATTCTACGTGCAGTCTGAAATGATTCTCTTGAAATCATTAACAGAATACCTTTAACATGCTCAAATAAAAAAAATAAAAAATAAATTAAAATTAACATAATGGAAGGTCTGTGAAGTAGAATTATTTCACATCTGTACTTGTTTTTAATATTCACACTTTACTAATAATTGCCCATGTACCTTTTTTTTTGAAAATGTCTTTTCAAAGTATAACAGCTGGCTGTTCTGGTTACCAATGAGAATGTTAAAAGATCAAAAGAAATGGAAGACAACGAACATAAATATTTCCTCATGGGGTTAAACATGAATGCCAAGTTCAGCCAGAAATTACAAGATAAAAATTCTATGATCATTTTTTGAATATCTGAAAATAGCCAAAGGCTTAATGCACTTTTCAAAATATAAAATATATTATATTATTTAAATATTGTTTTTTCTTTATAGTCAACTTGACTAACAATTTGTGTGATAAAGAAAAGTCATATCTTTCTAAATTTTAATCTACTTTCTGAAGATTAGTGCTGTAAAAAGTCAGTTAGGAAGTTTGAAAAAAGATGCAACATTTAATTCTAATCTCATGTACTACTGTGTCACAAGATTTTTTTTTTTTTTAAAAGAAATAAAATAAAGACCTTAAAATTTATTTTATTACACCCCTCCCCCAGTGTAGTTTAACAAAATTATTTTAAAATCTGATTAATCTGATTAAATATAAAAAAATGAAATGGTCAGAATATAAGTTCTTTTAGATTAAAAGGTTTTATTTTTGGAATTTTGTTTGTTCCCCATAAAATAAAAATTTAGCAATAATTGCTGTATTCCAACAAAATTAAGAAATTTGATTTCTTTGTTATTTTAGACAACCTCTTCATCTTCACAGACCTTCTAATGTAGACATTTACATCTATTTTTAGTTTTACTGCTGTACTAAACCAACCTAACTAAAAAAATGGTTAAGAAGTTAATTTGTTAATGAACCACCAATAAAATAAAATCTAAATGCAGGGCATTAAATTCCCTCCTTAAAAATCAAACCACTGATCAGGCACATTAAAAAAATAAATAAATATGGCTCTTGTCCAAATTTAAAAGATCTTTAATTACAAAAAGATGAGATATTTTCACAAAGTTTTAAATCATAAATGTTTTAAAAAATATATATAAAAATATTGGTTATTTGACATTATTATTATTATTCTTTTCTGTCCACATCAGTTGTTGGCAAAAATATCCTGAAAATTCTGTCTATTTTCATGAAAAAAGGAAAAAAGAAAAAAAAAAAAGAAAAAAAAAAAAAATGAAAAATGGTTTTGAATCCATTTTGTAATGTGGCCCTTACTATAAATCCTGTCTGCATCAGTGAGTTTGCATTTTATCTAAAATTCGAGGTCTTGTACATTCTGTAAAAAAAAATGTCACTATATATCACTACTTGATTGAACTTAATTAAAATTTCTTTTTTATATTCTGAATACATTTACTAACAGACAAACCTTCAAATTCTACATTTAAGTATTCAGATTAACAATTTTGAGCATCTTTTCAGTTCACCCATAAAAATAAAACTTTTTTTATTTTAAATAAGATGAAAAATTTGAAAATAATATTTGCACTCCAAGATATTAAATTAATGGCTTGATTTTCTTTTTTGTATGATTTGTTTAAAGGCTGCCTCTATTTGATGTCAAGTTACTTTATATTGATAGGATTTATATTATAATTATTTTCAATTGCTAATTATCACTTAGCTTAAGTATTATTAAATCATCATCACTGATAAGCCACTATGTTAGATGGAGAAGTGTTCAGACTGTTCAAGGATTCTTAACTGCTTATTCCTCATATTTTATTAAGAAACCCCAGGGAAATGATACTAAAGAACAGTTAATAGACCTGGAGTTATTTCAGGCAGACAGCTTATACTTAATTAAAAAATTACTTGGAAACCAGTTGCCTGACTGAACTGGAATTTGTTTTATTCTTTAAGCTAGAGCATTTTTGGAGTACTGTTAACAATTTTTGCTACATACATACAGAACTCATCAATAATTAATAAATGTGTAGTAAAAATTCTCATGATTTGTAATCAAGTCGAAAGTTAAAATGGAAAAGTATTTAAATTGACTTAAATTATGCTGGGTTGGAAATATTTGACAAGTTATGACATTTATAGAGATAAATAATGTGGGCCGTTTGCAAATAAGTTTTTCTCACCAATGCAGTTGTATCACATGCAAATTAGATAGACAAGTACCAATAGAAACCAACTGGCGAACATAGGGGCTATGCCTAGCAAGCAGTTGCTATTCAGGACACGGAGAACTGTACTACAACTACTACGCAGAGAGATATGCAAAACATAACAGCAGTATAAAAAGCAAATCATATATTTTCTATTCAAAACTTTTTCAATAACAAGGTTTTATTATTTTCTTTATTTTATGATCTCGATATCGCAGATTTTATTCGACAGCCGACTAAAATGATGCAGGGTATAAATAAAAAGAAATCCATTTCTTTAATATTTAGGGTTTCACAATATATAGAATTATAATTATTTGATATATTCTGCTGTCAGAATCTTTATTTCTTTTGATCTGGTATATAACCTGGTATTTTTAGATAAAGTCAAATAATTGGTTATTTTCGGTTACAATCTGGTTATTTCTCTTATCACAATTTTATTGTTTTTAAATATTATTTTCATCTTCTTCCTCTTTCTTAGTAAAAATCTATGGCTGAATTACTGTTTACTAGGTGCACAGTCCTATATATTGACAATAGTTTGAATAAAAAAGTTGGCTAAATGGAATAAGCCTAATTGACTAAAATAGTGATGCAATCTTGTCAAAATATTTTGACAAGTACACCTCAGGCCTCATTGAACCCCCATAATTAAAATATTGTTTACTACTTTATATAATGTTAGTTGTAATTAGGTTGAATATAATTGCTTACTGAAGCGATTATAGCCAATTGTATTCATTCTTTATCACTGAAATTATCAGTATTTTACATGTGTTTATAAATTCCATTTAGTCAACTGTTTTATTCATATCATTTTCTTCCTCCAAGACTGTGTGTCTGGTAAATGGTAATCGAGCCAAATCTATTAAAGAATTTTTCAAAAATTTTACTTTACTCCTTTTCTGGTGGTTTAGTCAGCAGTGAAACCACACTATTTTTTATTTCAACTTGTCATTCTGACAGGAGGAGGATAGATGTTATATAGCCACCAGGCCTTATGGAATACAAGTGATACGCTATACCCTAGAAACATGAACCCTACTCACCATGATGAGTGAGCTGCATGACGTGCCTTGCACCCCAAAGTCTGTGAAAAACCGCCCACTCTGGCCAGCAGGTATGAACCCTGCTGGACACAACCCCCGACCTTATCCTCTCTTCCCCAAAAAACACCTCTTCCCCTAGCAAGCATAGTCCAGCTTCTGTAATCACTGACAGGTGTTTACAAGTGTTTGACTACTTGTTTGCTAAGTGTATGTTGTGTGTGTGTTTTAGTTTAGTAGAGAGTAACACCAGTGTTATTGACATTTTGCAGGGACTTTCATGAATGTGGGATCTAATATATATTTGAATAAAAAAAAAAAAAAAAAAGAAAATAAATAAAAAAAAAAATGGAAAAAATTTTGTGGCTTTTTTGTAAGATGCAGTATCACATGCTACAAATATTTTCATTTATTCAATAAAAAACAAAATTACTGAAGTCATAATTATGTATTAGCAGTTAAAATTGAGTTTTCTGTCTTAAATGACAGATAATGTATAGTAATTAATAAATTACTTGAGTCCTGTAGACTCTGATGAGTATGGTGCCATAGCTCTAGGCACTTACAGGATGTCCCTTGCTCAACTAGTTTTGAATTCAGAGTTGTCTTTCTCTTTGACTGGTTGCCACCCAAGACTGGAGAGCCCAATCTGTCCTAGTATTTAACCCATAGCTGGAGGGAGAAGGAATGAACTCCTACCTTTCCCCAGAACACTTGATGGGAATTTGAACTCAGCATGCCAATTTCCCATTCCAAATTGCAAGCCACTTGCACATCCATAATAAATAAATAGCTTCAGATAAACTGTTAGAAAATCAGAAATTAAAATGGTTTTCTATTTCAAAAGATTTCTTTAATGTTATTAATATATAACAAAAGAGGGTGAAATTAATAAGTCAAAAATAGTTTATAAAAAAAAAAGACTTACCACAACAACCAAAATGGAAAAATAGTTTTTGCAAGTTAAAAAAAAGTTAAACATACTACAAATAATGTTAAAATCAATTTCATTTTAGAACTTTTAACAACACCAGCAAAGATAAACAACAATAACTATATCACAAAAACACCAATTATGAAGATACTAGTCTGATAATAAAAATAACTTATTTGAGAACTTTAGAAAGGCTTATGAGCATCATCTAAAATGCTGATGAAAACAATAAAGATGAAGATATTAGTCTAAATAATGTATAGAACAATAAAATAAAAAAAACTTGTAATACTTTCTTCAATACATGTAATTACAAGAAAAAAAATCAAGTCATCTCTAATCCAATTATAAATAGCTCTTTGAATGGCAATTAGTTTTGATGGTCAATTTGGATATTAATCAGAGTTTTTAACTGAGTCATTGTGTTACTGCTGAAAAGTGAAAGTAAAAGTTTTCTGATCCCCTTGAAAGAAGAAGTTAAGCCTGCGATATGTTCAGGACAAAATGGCTGTTGCTCCCATTCATTTATTTGGCCAATTTTCCTCCCATTTTCCTCATCTGACTGAAGGAGTGTAATTTTTTGTAGGGCTTGACTTGGGGCCTGGCGGTTTTTGCTTCTCGGGTATGGCATCCCATTTTGCTGCTGCTGATTAAAATGATTGAAACACCAACAAATAAATGTCTTTTCCGATGCATCCATTTTGTACCCTTGCTAGTAAACTGCCAGTGCTTACCTTTCAATTTTTTCTTCCATTATTATTATTATTATTATTCTACCCTCCAACCAAAGAAAAAGAAAAAAAACACTTAACATGTAATAGAATTTAGATGAACAATGGAGATTTATAACTGTTCCATGTTTGCCAATTGTTTTTTTTTTTTTTTTTTTACCTCAAACTTTTTCTCCAAAATTGAGTTTGTTTGTTATATTTGTATTTTTTTGGCAGCTGGAAATATTTTGCTATAAATGACACGCAATTTTTGTCAATGTTTTTTCAAATGTAGTGGCATTATTTTTTTTTGCATGTATCAATAAGAAAAAGGGAAACCCCCTGAAATGTAAAATGTATATTGATATAATATTAATTTTTGCTTTCATTCCTTTTCTCACCTTAGAGATTTAAATTTATTGTGCAACAAAGAAAAAAAACAAAAAACATTGTCAGTTATCATATTTCTAAAGCTTACCTTGAGCACAAAAGAAGGGGAGAATAGGGGATTAAAATCTATTGCAGAGAAGAAAAAAAAGAAATTACTGTCAGTCATTATAATTTTTACAATGTTTAGTTTAGCATATCATAAGTTCAAATGAGGAGGAGAGGAACATTGTGTTTCGACAGTCTTTCAAATGAGGAAGTTTTGCCTGCCTTGAAAATCAGGATTCAGAATCTTGAGCTTGAACATTGGCCTCTAGCACATGTGAGAAATACACAATTATCCCAACCACTTAGCACACCTTATCTGTTCTTTATAACTAGCTTATATTCAAAGTGTTTATAAAATGCAATGCAAAACTTTTGGCGTACACAAATTGGAATCATTCTCCTAAAAACTTTACATCACTTTATATCAATTGGTTTTATATAGATAATTTAAACAACCTAAAGTCACCTGACGATGATAGGAGAATTGACCAGAATATCAGGATTAAAAAAAACACTCACACAATTTTTTTTTTTAAATAAATAATCATCTAATAAAAATTCTTATAACCAAGTACATAGTCTGACAAAGCTGCAATAGTTTGTATCCAGTCAAAGTCATATTAGTAATTGTCTACAAGACAAGCTTGTTAGTCATTTATAGTGTTAGCATAGTAGAGAACTGTGCTAACCAACATGATGTACTTCAGTCAGAAGTATCTAATAATAGTGATTAAAAACCTCATCAAGCTAAGGAGGTATTCATTTATGCGTAGTGTTTCTTGGCCCAACACACTCCAGGTCAAACCACAGCTGATATCCTTCAATTTGAAGGCTCACCTTGGTCTTATGGCTGACTGTTGATTCCATCAGAGAATCCTCTGCCTTGGCCATTGATTTCAGTATAGAAAGACCTCTATCCAGTGATGTGTCCTCACCCCAGTTACTATATACAGCTATTGAGCAGTCTACACCATTGTGATAGATGGCTGTTGGCCCTACAAGAAAATCCACCACCTCGTTGACAGGGAAGCCAGTTTAGTTGCCAATGATCTATCTGGCAAGTTGTACTAGGTTACATGGTACCAGTAGAATTTGTAGAGTAACCAGGCAAATATAGTTTAGCTTATGTCTAAATCCAGTTCTGGAGTACAAGTCAAACCTCAAATTTTCAATATAGATCCAATACAATTCTCCTTCCCACCAACTATCTGTCTTTGTGCCAGATTAATCTAAGCTTATTAGATATTTAGCAGGTATTAAAATGCATGCTAAGTTGTTGCACATTTCCTACTTGTGCCAGTGGTCAGTGTTTAAGTCCATATAAAAGCCAAAATTTTGAATGTTGGTTTTCAAGACAAGTCTTTGTCATTCAGAAAACTGATGTAACTTTTTTTACTTTCTCTATCTGGCCTTATGTCATGCAAAGCTAAGCTTAATAAATATTTGTAATTAGTCGTGATTTATTTTTAGACATTGAGGTTTGCCTTTTCTTTTTTAAGTATTTCTTTTTAAATAAAAAGGCATAGTTTAAAAAACAAAACAAAAACTTAGGAAACCAAATATTTCTAAAATTAGTTCAGACATGGCAAAACAAAAATTTGATACTTCAAACAAGGTTACTACATACAATTTTTTGTATGTGTCTCTCCATCTTTTCCCGGTCATTGCTGCCAACCTCAAACCTTGCAGACTTAACATTATTGTTGACACTGAGAATCACACAAATGCTTTGGTAAAATGTGATATCCATAGAGTCAGCCTATCAAACTAACTTTTTAGTTAGTATTTTCTTTTGTTTTTCAGTTTCTTTTTTTCTTTCTTTTATGAATTTTGCCCTTACACCTCTCCACTTTACAATAAATAAAAAAAAAATAACCATTTTACTCACAGGTTCCAATTCTGTTAATAGTTAACACTTTGATAATTATGTAGGTTTCAAAAATAATTCAAATTGCAAAATAATTCTAGAAACACATTTGGAAAAAAATAAATAAAAAAGGAACTGTGCAGTTATCTTGTCTTCCAAAATTTCTGATTATTTTTTTCCAGAATAATTGTTAAAATATTAAATAAAATTTTTAAAAAAATTAAAAAAACGGTTTTATTATTCCCTTTCTTGCAGAATTACCTCCCCTTAAAAATAATTTCAAATTTTAACCCATTATCAAAATGCAAAGAAGGAAGTAAAATAATTTCTTTTTCAACTTTAAAAAATAAATAAAATAGCAATATATCCATATTCCTTGTTAAATTCTATTTCAAACTATTTTCAGCTGACATTACCATCAAAACAAGCAGTTTGGTTGTGCTTTTATTATTATTATTAATATTATTAGGGAGGATGGTTCACTTGATAGGCATAATGGTTCTCTAACAAATTATGTTGAGATCAAGGATTACCCATCTTACCCTAAGAAAAAAAATTTCTTAATCTATACCTATTGTGGTCAGTCTATTTGTATACTTGTAAAATCCATGATGACCCTGAGGTATAAATAAATCATTTCTATGATTATTGTTATTATTAGTGGCAATAGTAAGATGCAAAATGAAATTTAGTACATTCATTAATCATTTATTACCAACAAAACTATGATTATTGCCAAATCATTTTCTCATTTATTGCTGTTATTTCTTTGACCATAAAAGAAGTCTACCCCCGCCAACCGTCTCACTAACTTAATTTTCTTTCCTATTATAATAACGGCTATCTTTTTAATCCCTCGCCTTGTTTTGGGTATGTGACCAAATCATCGGAAAATATGTGGAAAATAAAACTTTCATTTGAGAAAAAAAAAAAAAAAAATCATCATATCAATGCAGAGATCTTTTCTATTATACCAAGACAGATCTTTTCCGTAAATTCCTTCCCACAACTTCTCATTCATCTTCAGGACTTTCTTTTTGTATGTTAAATGCTTCTACTGTATATAAATCTATATACATAGTGATGTAAATGGTATACAACAGACTGTACATAGAGGAAACTATTGTTGTTTGTAGTCACTTATAAATATATCTATGTCCAACCCTGTATAATTCTATGTGGGTAGGCATAATTAGTAAATAGGACTTTTAGATTTTCTTTCATTTTTCTCTCTAAGTGATAACGGTAACATTTGTCATCTGTTCAGACTGAATTGTAAAAGTGCCCCCTTTTTTCTCCCCTCCTCCAATAACCAATTATGATCATTTTTATTATTATTATTATTATTATTAATATGATAGAGCACTTTATGACTCCTTATGTGCACAGCTTTTGCTATAATGCTTTAAATAAAGATTCTTCTCATATCAGTTCATTTTGTTCTTGTTTTTGTTTCTTTTTTGTTTTGTTTTTTGTTTACCCTTTATATCTGAGGAGAGCCGAGTTTGAATTCCAGTTGGGGTCATTACATTCACTTTTGTGCAAATATCCTTGGGAAAGATATTTTCCATTTCGTTTTGGGTTGAATAGTAGGACAGATGGGGTCCTGTAGCCTTGGTTAGCAACCAGTCTACTGGAGAAAAAATGGCAACCTAGTGAGAAAATCTTCTGTCTAGTTAGTCATGAGCCAAAAGAAACATGATCACCCAAGTGTGTATCACGTATGGCACTTAACTGACCTGAGGAGAGATTTTATAGATATATGTTAGTAAACTAATAAGGATGAAAAAAAAAAAAAATGCATTGCCTTTATGCTACACAACAAATAATTATTTTTAAATATAATCTTTTTATTGTACCTAACCTAACATTAACCTTATTAATTACATTATACAGTGAAAATTTCAGATCAGAACTCAGCTTATAGCTGCATGTCAGACTGCGAACCTATTGTTAAACATTACAGTAAATATTATTTAAGTGAGTACATGCATTTGAGGAGACATCCTTGTTTATTTGCAAAAGTGAAATTAATGTCTATCAGCCTAGATCATCAAAATCACATTAAAGAAAATGTACCTCTCAGCATATATATATATATATATATATATATAATTAGGGAAAATTATGACAAATTTTTTTTGTGTGACACATTTTTTCCTTTAGGACTTCAGACTAAAGTGATGTTTACCTTGATGCAACTACGCATGTACAAAAGAGAAAGGATGCAGGGAATTTTAAATTAAAATTTTTTTTTTCCTAAACAACGAAATACATCACACAAAAACTTTTCCCCACTGTCACTGTCATATATATTTATATATATATATATATATATATATATATGAGAGAGAGAGAGAAAAAAGAAATTAATGTGCCGAGAGGTGAATTTTCTTTTCCCTAAAATTGCTTTTGATATATAAAAATTTATATAACATTTTACCATCGTTAGAAATATCAATTGTCTCCCAACTTTTCCACAAACTAAGCTGGGACAGGTAAAAATTTTACAAATAAATAAAAAATACAATTAAATTTTCTACTGTATGCTACTATCAAAAGTAACAAAATTTGTAATTGTAATAATTAAAAATAAATTTCTATGTGCATATCTATAGAATTCATCTACATACAAGATCTTAATTGTCCCTTGCCATCTGTGATGGTTTAACAAAATCTGTGGCTGATCAACTCTTATATAAAATGATGTAGTGCTTGTATATTACTGTAGTATGTACAGTATTTATAATAGTATTATATATATATATATATATATATATATATTAGTGAGAAAGTTGGACCAAAAGTTTGTGGTATTTCACACATGACTGAAATTTAGAACAACTATACATACTATAAGAAGTGATATTTCAATGTATCTTTCTATACAATTCATGCGTAGATTGTGAATTTAAAATTTTTTTTATTAAAAGTGAAAAATGTAGGAAAATGTGATGCATTTTGAGCATTTTTATGTTTTTTTTTTTTTTCTGGTAAGGACAAAACCCTGTACCAACAGTAAAAATGATATGTGCCATTTATGAAGATGGTGCCATAGCTGTAAGTGGTTGTTTTCTAAGTGTTTTACTAGATTCAGAAGTGGAAATTTTGATCTGAAAGTTCAAAAACATTCTGGCAGTTCTGCAGTTGTTCATGATGACCAAGTCAAAATGCTGATTAAAAACAATCGAGATTATATGATATGGGCCATAGAGATACTCCACATATGTTATATAAGCACTGAGAAGCATATGAAAAGCTTGGATACACGAATCATGATGTTTGGTTGCCTCATTGTTAAATAATAGTTTAGCAGACTATTATTTTTTTTAGAGGAAGTGTATCTGCTCAGACTTCCTGAGGTTGACCTTTGAGGTCAGATGAAAGATAAAACAAGGAAGTCAATTTTCATTGGCTGAACAAGTGTGAGAATGATAGATAGAGAAGGGTTTTTCAGGGACTTGTTTCTGAACTGCCAAGCAATGTAGACATGTTTTCTTTGCACTGGATAGTTAGAAGATGTATATATCGATGTTAATAGTTAAAATTAAAATCCCCTGTATTGAAGTTCTTTTATTTCTGGACTCAAAACAACAAGCAATCACCAGCCATGAGAGAGAAGAATGCAATTTTGTTAACGAATTGATGCCATCACCCAAGAACTCCCCAGAATGTGGAGGCAATACAACATCATGGTTTAATGGAAAAAAAAATTTAATCAATCACATTTCCATTTGTGATTTTGTACTCAAACAGCGTAAATAATCTATTTTTAAGGTGAACAATCCCAGGACATGAAAAATGGATTGTTTGCAATATAGTTGAATGAAAAATGTCCTGATGAAAATGAAATGAACCACTCTAAAACCCAGTCTGAGGAAGGTGATGTTGTGTATCTAATAGGATTGGAAGGGCATTTTGTATTATAAGCTCCTTTCACAAAATCAAATGTTGAATTTAGACAAGTACTGTTCCCTGTTGGAATAATTAAAAGACAGAAATCAATGAAAAGTGCTCATAATTGGCCACCATGACAATGGCAGACCTCATGCCTCTTTGTAGAATTGGCAGAAATTGGCATAGATTGGCTAGGGTATTCTACTACACTCAATGCATCCACCTGACTTTGCACCTTTGGGTTAACCCTTAGTTCAATTCTTACACAATTCACTTACAAAAAAAAAAAAAAAAAACAACAAAATGGAGTACTGTTGCAATATATGGGCAGGAGCTGCCCATATATAGCAGTCTTCACTTGTCACTCTTGATAGCATCCAAAGGCATCTCCATAACCTTGACATTATTTTCCACCCTACAACCCCTTTCTCACAGATGAAACTTCAACAACCTCTTACTGCTCTCTTTCTATTTCCATTGAAAAAGTGCTCGGACCAACTACTTTCCTTAGTTCCAGCAATTCTAACCTTCACAGCTAAGACTCGCTATGCTATGCATATTGTAACAAACCACCCTCATTCCCTTTGTAAGATGGAAGTTCCACTTGAGCAGCTTCTTCCCATGAACTACTGCTTTGTATCCTCCCCAATTACTATAATCATAATCTGTTCAAGTCCAGGGTTAACCGTTAAATTCCCTACATATCTTCATAAACAGTGTCTTTTAATCTGTAAAAACCTGTAAAAAAAATACTTGGACAAGTTCATCACCTAGAAAGATGGCAAGTTCTGGGAGGATGGAATCATGAAGGTAGAGGAAGAAAATGGCACATATATATGGTTGAATAAATGTATGGACAAATATCTAAGTATTGTTTTTAAAATTCACTTAAAAGCTAAAAACTAATTCTGACTTAACAGTATAAAATATATAGTATTTTAAATAGTATAAAGTATCTCTTATTTATAATAATTTTATGTGACTACTGCATATAATAATTGTATATAACTTACATTCTCGAGGATTCTTTAAATTGTCTCCAGATTACTTACAATATAAATTGTTATGCTGCAGGATTTTTGGCAGGAAATCAACACCAGAGGGGAAAAAAATGATATAAAAGTTAATTTTATCAAAAGTGCTATAAGCAAAAATGAAAAAAATTAAGAAAATTCTGATATTTGCATAAGAAATTATGTGTGAAACATTGTCTACTTATAAAGCAAAAACAAAGTAAAATCAAAATTATTTACTTCAGAATATTTTCCAGGAAAAAATGTTTATTTCTCTGCCAAAAACGAGTTGCCATAATTGGTTTTACCCGTTGCGCTCTCCCTCTACTGATAACTTTTTTTTTGCAAAGGCTGCAGGTCAACAACAGTAGTTTTATTGACTATTAGTTATTTATTGTACATCTTTCTATGTATGTCTACACAGACACGCACTGAAGTGATAAAATTGATCCTCAAGAGCAGCGTTTTTCAAACTTTTTTTTTTTAAATCTCATAGCACACTTAGACCTCTAGTTAAACTTCCACAGCACACTTAAATTACAATGATAAAAAAAATAAGTATACTTTAATGATTTATTTATTGATGCAAACAAAACAATTTATTATATTTTGTAATAAATTAAAATTCTTAAAACTTAATTTATTTTTCTGTTAATTATAATTTAACATTTAATAAGATATCTGAGCTTGCTGTTTTCTTAGAATATATTCCTTGCAAGTTTGAATTTTGGTCAGATATACTTGTAAATCTTCCAAGGATTCTAACCGATTTTTATTTTTAATATTGTTTATTGCAGAAAAACTTGCTTTTATATTTTATATATTATGTATATGTTCATTTATTTTAATAATGATATAAATGTATAATCAATTAAAGGGGTTTCAATTTTGATAGGTACACTTATTGTGCTTTTGAATTCTGAAAATAATGACCTTTAAAAATTTTCAAAATACACTTACAATCCTCTTACAGTACACTGGTTGAAAAATCACTACCCTAGAGAGAACAAATAATGCTTCTGGATGTTAGATATCACTGATTATATATATATATATATATATAGATAGATATAGAGAGAGATTGAGAGAGAGAGATGTGTGTTTGTTTTCATATTAAAATTGGTATTAATCAACTGGTGTTGGTAAAATCTTCAGGATATACTTGTATTTATTTTTACTGAGGGTTACTTAATGAGGTATGTAATATCAACACAATTGAAAAAAGTAGGAAGTGAGGATAAGATAGATAACAATTTACTCTTGCCTTGAAGAGAAAATTGAAGTGTTCAGTTGTCCTTTAGCAAATGGATTGTGGTTCACTTGAGTGAATTTAAATCTCAATAGATGTTCAAAGAATGGAGCCTCATTGACAGTACTTGTAGGAGAGTTATAACTAAATAAATAATTATAAATCCCTTACATTTATATTTACAAAAATACTCATAAAAATGAGAAACAGCGAGATATGGAGACAACAAAACAGGTATTATCTATCATCTGTTTGTTATGTGGCGTTCAAGACATGAGAGAGAGAGTAAAATTGCGAGTTTGGAGTAATATGTACATCAAATATGGATCAGAATCCAACAGAATGACAAGATAAAGAATAAGCAAAGTGTATCCAGTCTCTCATGTGTTTTTTTTTTTTATGTGGGAAATGAGTTTCCAGATAATTTAGTTGAAAAATACCTGAAGTGTCTGGGTTTTTTTTACCTCAATTTTGTTGAGTGCTAAGAGATAAAATGCTACTATTATGGCCTGAAAAGGAGATGAAATTTTTGTTGATGCACGTATTAACTACCTGTCCATGTGAACTGCTTGTCCAATAGTGAGAATGTCACATGTTTGTGTGCATAGAGAAGAAAAGTGTGTGTGTGCGTGGGGGGGGAGGAGTGAATTAATGATAATTATTTTATTATAATTATTTTTTTTACACTATAATTAATTTTTATTCATTTACTTTTTATGGACACTCTTTACTCGGTACTCTTTATCCAAATTTCTTGGTTGTAACTTTTACCAAATCAAAATAATTTGGTTCAAGAATTTACAATAATTATCTGCATTTATCATGAACTGTCATCAACTTTTAAGGGTCTAGAATTGTACTGCCTACAATATTACCTTAAAGCCTTTTGTCCCCCCCCCTCTTGATGCAGAACCAAACCTCTTGCCCTACCATCATCTTTACGTTCATTAGTTGGGAATTTTGCATCTATTTTTTCAGCTAACTTACATGTTTCTCTATGTGATGTTTACTTAAAGGTGGTAGTTTGGTTGCTTTTATGCCCTTAACTAATTTTCTGTATGTTTTCTCTTTGTTTACAGCTGCAGCACTAGTTTCTTTCCCTTTTTTTTTTTATGCTTTTCTTTATTATTAACCTTTTAATCAATGAATATAATACATTACACATACACACAATATGATAAACAAAGCTCAAGTTGTATGATAAAATCTCACACTACCAAATAAGTTATATATTTATATTATGAATAATGTAGCTTAAAAGAGAAGAGAAATAAAATTGTATTTATGTGTATACAGAGGGATTAAAAAAAAAAAAAAAAAAAAAAAAAAGAAAGAAAAACATTAATGTTCCTTGGCAATAGTGTGGGTGTCTGAAATTAACAAGTTGAAGAGATTAAAACATCATTTTATATATATATATATTATATATATATATATATATATATATATATATATATATATATATTTTGGTTGCTCACCATTTGATGCAACTTCCATGCACATAGCAATTGTCAGATACAAGTTAAAAACTGACTGTTACAATACCTCAATATTTATAATCTACTGGCAAGATAGTGGAGTCGGCTATTTACATATAGAAAAAATAAAAAAAAAAAATTGAATATAAAAATTGAATATATATATATATATATATATGATAAACAATTCCTACCAAATAACTTAAGATTATTTATAATAAAATCAGGTAACATTGTTTTACATATAAACTGAAAATATTACTAAAAATCAATTGTTTAGTACCAATTTTATTGTAGAATTTGACATGAATATCAAAAATTGACTGAAAAAAGAAAAAATTCAAGAAAATAAAAATAAAATAAAAGTACTCCCCACCCCATCAGTAGAAAAAAAAAAAAAAAAAAAAAGATTGTTACATGTAAAACCATATAACAATCTTTTTTTCTACTGATTAGTCAAAAATACATTTTTTTTTCTTTAAAATGTCATGTCAAATCAGGACTTAAGCAGTCATGTCTTCCCAGATATTCTTAACTATTATTAGCTGAATTTCTACAAGATAGTGGGTTTTTTAGTACTATGTCCATAGTTTTGAATTCAAAGTTTTCCTTCTTCCAGACTGGTTGTCTACACTGCTATTTAACCTATAGCTGGATGGAGAATAAATAGATTCATGCTTTCCACCCTAACAAAGGTATTTGTGCGAAAGTGAATGCAACAGACGGCTGGAATTTAAGCTCAGCTTGCTGATTCCACTTTCCACATCAATAACTGTTGCACTATTTGCACATCGTTAAGAGCTAGTCTAAATAAAACTGATTTTTGCTCAAAGCCAGGATTGAACCTTGAACTGTCACTCAAAAGGCAGAAACAAATTGAATCATTACACCACCAGCAGAAATTGTAATAGCAAAGTAGTAATTTCTTTATAAAGGAAACATTCAGCATTAATTGAATGAACAGTTTACGTTATTGTCGGTTTAAATTTATAAAATCTTTCTCATCAAGAAAAAAAAATTTTTTTCAAGAAAACAAGTTTCTTAAACCCACTGTAATCACTCTTTCTAGTTGATGGGAAGTTTGAGGTAGAGTGGAATGTCAACATCTGGATTATTTTGTCTTAAGTGGTGCTACTTGTTTGTAAAGGATGAGATTGAAAACTTTCAATATAAATTAATTCAACACATTACATGGATCTTAACATTATATAGAACAACATGGCTGAAAAAAAAGGAAAAGAAAATTATATTTATATGTATTCAGACAGCTTCGAAAAAGGAGAAAGGGAAACACTTATGTGCTTTGGCAGTAGTGTGTGTGTGTGATGCACTATGTGTTTGTTTGAAATTAAGAAGTCAGGTAAAGATTTTACCAGAGAAGATTAGATGTTTCTTCTACCAACTGTATCCTGAAGCAAATTAAAAAAAAAAAAAAAAAAAAAAAAAAAAAAGAAAAAGAATAGGAAGGGTTTAGGTCCCTTCCTTTCTGTTGGGGGCCACCCACCTTCTCATCAGAATGGACTGATCTCTCTACTACTAATAGGACAGTTCTATAGAGTTCTGGGAGATCAGGTGACCATCACACTTCCGTCTCTCTACCGGAAGATACAGTTGGACTTTATACTCTTTCTGATTGTTACTGACTAACCTGCGTTTGTTTGACTACTAATCTCTCTGTTGTAAATACCTCTTCAGATATAGCAGTATTTTTCCCTACGTCCTTATTTCAATACATGCATGGGGAAACACTCAACATCTCAACACTTTCATAGTCCTTAACAGAAGAGCATCTAGTGAACATCCTGCCATGTCATTTTCTCTTCATTACATGTTCACATTAGTTGTTGCTGCAGTTGGAGGCCTACAAGTGATTCAGTCTTAAATAAAAAAAATTTTAAAAAATGACAAATTTTCTATCTGAATTTCTGGAATAATCAGTTATTCATATGTGAACTATATCCTCATCTTGTTATCACAATGTTTTGGCATTTGTGTTGTCCGGCCTTCATCAGGTGTATGTCAATCCAGGTCACCTACAGTGAATTTTGAACTGAGCCCTTTATTTAATCTACAGGAGAATATTGTTCTTGTTTCACTACCCATGTCTTGGGATATTTTGACTAATTCTTATTTTTAGTACTGCTCAGTTATTACTTGACCTATTTCCACCGTGTTCAAGTATACACTGCCTGAGCCAGTGATTGAACTCACAATTATTATGTCATCAAATTCACAAACCAATGCTTTATATCACTAGGCTATTCGTTGAAGAGGGAAGGGTGTATTTGTGAAATTAATGCATGACACCCAACTAGTTGGGCATGGTCTGTTGGTTTCAGTTCAAAAGGAATGACTGCAAAAACAACCCCCTCCACAAATTTATAAATAAATCATACAGATGCATGCTGAGATTTCTTTTTCAGCCAATAAGATAGTCTCATCTACCAATTAAACTTAACCATGACCAATTACTCTACAGTTTTAATCTGCTCTGGGTACCAAACCCAATGCATCAGACTATAATACTTTTGTACCATAATGAAGAATTCCAATTTTTTGTTATGGTACAAAAATGTTAAAGTCTGATGTATTAGGCTTGATAGTCAGAGCTAAGACTATCAGTTCTCCTCAGTTCATGAGATTTATGCAGGCATCTCTCAAGGCTCACTTCAACTCCTTCTGCTTTAAATTAATGATCTGCCTAAGAGCGTACTCTGATCTTTTGTGAATATCTATGCAGAGGATACAATGGTATAGATTGCACCTTCCAAATTCTAAATAACCAGAGCCTGGCAGCTGATCTCACCTTTGACTTAGTTTTAACAAATCAGGAGCATGAGAATGACCAGTCACATTCAATACTGAACAGACCCTGAATTTTCATCTATCACAATAAACAGGTGTTCTCTCAAGGAGGCCACTTGTCTTGAATGCTTACTGGGACTAAAGCTCATCCCAGCCCTCATGGAACCCATACAATTGCTAAAAATCTTGGGAAAATGGCTGGTTCTCTGTAACACTCCAGTAAGTACCCAGCTCCTCCTGCTCTACTTTTACAAGAACCAGGACAGGCCAAAAATACAATACTGCTGTCATAATTTTTATTATTTCTTTTTATATAAATTTCAAATTATATATTTGTCTTAGGTAACAAAGCTTAAGTATTGTATTACAAAAAGTTTTCTTGCATGGAATACTGCTGCCATATATGGTCTGGTGGCCCTGCTGTTCACCTTAAGGTTCTTAACAAGCTCCAGAGACAGATAAGCAATGTGGTTGGTCCTGATTTAGCATCTCATCTACAGTCACACTCTCACAGACATGTCATCTCTTCCCTGTCTTTTCTACAAATACTTTCATGGTAACTGTTCTAACAAGCTCCTTTCACTATTTCCCAGACTGCATGAATTTAAGCATGCTACTAGGCTGGCATCATGGTCCCACCCTTTCACTGTCAAAACGGTTAAATGTGGCCGTCTCTTCTACTCCAATAGCTTCATGTCTTGCACTTCCCGTCTGTGGAATTCCCTTCCTATTACTTGTTTCCCTGATAGCTATAATCTTCAGCTATTCAAATGTAATGTCAATCAACATCTCCAGATGCCCTGACCTATTCCCTGTCTTTCTCTTCATCCTTTACTCCATCACACCTCTTTACTCTCACTCCCACTCTGTAACCCCTTGCATACTAGTGGCATCCCAACTTGCATGGGGTGAAATGCTTAAAAAAAAAAAAAAAAAAAAAATTTAAGAAAACTATACCACCGTTATACTCTACTTCAAATTAGATCTCTTTTTGATTTACTCTACATCAAAGTTATCAGCCAGATGTGAACACGAAGAAATCAAAACTAAATATCAAAAAGTCACCCTCTGTGCAGGGGCTCTCAGCATTACATCTAGCTCACAAAACAAAGTCTCACAAAAAGAAAAAATAGAAAAGAAAAATACAGTATAAAATGAGCCAATTATGAATGTTGCTGCTAAAGCATGTCAAAATATTCTGAGTCATGCTCCACCGAATTTGCTTTTAAGGATGCTGCTCACAACACTGAAAGCAGTCTCAGTGATTGAGAAAGCTGTCAACACCACCACCAGTAACACACCCACAACCAACTCCAAGCCCTACCAACTCCTCATCCTCCAGGTTGCTCCTATCACCCACAAAGAGACATTTCACCTTAATCCTCTATATTTGGCAATACAAAGAATTTTATCTTTACCTTTCAGCTCACTGATGCTACTTGTTGTTTTGTTTGTTCTCATGCTCCCATACATGTGTTTATGACATCACCAATGCAAAATGCTTGAAAAGCTTTTTTCTGGCCATACGGAAAAGTTATATTTCCGAGTTGGTCATTTACAAGAAGAAATCAATTTATTACTTTGTTAATAGACATAAATAAGACTCATGCTTATGTCTATCAACAAACAAAATATTATTTGTAGAAGACTTTCCACATTAGTTTTGGCTTTTAATCTGGTATAAGAATCAAGGTTGCATAACTTATCAGAACAGAAAGTGAAATCAGGGAGCCGAGTTCAAATTCTTGGCTAGTCTGTTGTGTTCACTTTTGTACAAATGCCATTAGAAAAGTCATGAATCCATATCTCTTCTACCTAGCTATAGATTAAAAAGCATGATGAACTGGTATCATTAGCTTTGAATTGTAACCAATCCAAGAGAAGGAAAACTGAATTAAAAAATCCAGAGGATTCAATAGAAAACCACTGCTATCTTTCCTAACAATTTATAGCAATTAACAGATAAAGAAATGAAATCTTGAAAGCCATGACTGACTACATTATTGATGGTACATGGCAATTAAAAAAAAGACAAAAAACACTGACAAGAGCTTAATGCATTAAATGGCAAGCAGATTTTTGTAAACCAATATTAAAAAATAATTAGATTATCTTTTGACTAAGTTTGCCAGATAAAACACTCAAAAGGATAAGATAAATCTATCAAATTCATTAGCAGACATATTTATATTCATTACATAAAAATACTAATTTTTGACGCCAAATAAATTTTAAGCCTGATCTATACTAAGAATGTTATGTGATGTTTTTGTTAAAAACCATTATAACATGACAACATTTAATCTAAAATTAACAGATTTTATGTTCTTATAATTTCACTAACATAAACATTGTATAGAAATAAATTTGGCAAATGTTGTCAATGATCATATTGTTTAAAATATTAGCCACATATTGTAATATTCAAAAAGAGTTCTGAACTGTTATGCAATATTGGTACACCTATATAGCAGTGAATGCTGAACAATCTCCTCACAGATGAAGAGACTTAAGGCAATAAAAATGTGGTTATACAGAAGGATGCTGAGGATACCATAAATTAAACATGTGAGTAACGTGGAAGTTTTAAGGAAAATGGACACAAAACGGATGCTTATACATAGAATCAGAAAGAGACAATTGAAATTTATACGAGACATAACTCAAACAGAAATTAATTATTAAAACAAAGGTAGTAAAAGAAATGAAGAGAAAGGAATGGCAAATTGATAATTAGTACAGATCTGTTGTCAATGAAGCATCCAAAGTAATTAAAGTGACCTCCACAAAAGATATGCTCCCAAGGTTTGGACTGTAACAAGTTTTGTCAAAGTCAAAAAAAAAAAAAAAAACACCAACATTAAAACCAGTAAGAAAAGAGGAAAAAAATTATTAATAATAATTTAAGAATATATTAATTTAATTACAAAAATAATTATCAAAATTCATTTTTTTTTTTCACCTCAAACAAGGTGATAATGCCACCAAGATGCAAGGGCCTACTGGAAGTGAAAGAGCATGAGAAGACTTTAGAAGGAACTGGAAACTCACTGCTAAATAGGAAACAAGGTATAAACCTCTGCTCCTGTTCAAAACCCTGGGGAGGAGTATGAATTGGACAATAGACAAAATCTATCTACTCTTAAATTTATATTATTTATTTTGGGAATTTGTTTTTAAATCTGGCTTTTTCCTTTCATTTTTGTTGATGAAAATAGTTGGTAAAGAAAAAGATGTCTTATCATTTTAATATACCATTATTATACCTGCAATATAGTAATACTTATGTGCATGGGTGAGAGTAAAAACAAGTACATATGGAAAACATTTTAGAGGAAACACTATGTACATATTTACAGAAACTAGAATTAAACAATAGTTTGTCCATCCAATGAACTGAATATGTATTAAAAGACAGAAAAGAAAAGTGAATGAAGGTCTTATATGACAGTTGCCTTGGTCATATATTGCACCAGAGATGTGATTAGGCTGTGAATGGTGAGAGAAATTAAGGTCTAGAATAGATGTGTAGTTACTCCAAGAGAGTAGCACTAAATAGCATGACAATCTACCTTTAGTCAGATTGTCACTTGACACATTTACTCTTTGACATGTATATAAATTATAGCCAATTCAAGGGCAGATAATAGTGATTTTCAAAGCATAGCTTAGATGTGACAAGGCCGAAAGTATGGGACACCCAGTGAGGATCGAACTCACTATTCAGTCGTAATTGTTCTAGCAAAACAAGCTTGCTAACCATTACACCGCCTCTAGATGCCCGTCAAGAGCAGATAATTGTAATGCTATATTACTTTTTTCTCCTTGTAATACTTGGGGTCATTGCATTGTATTGGGAATAAAAATTAGCATCCAATGAAATCTGAACTTATATGTCATGTACTCCATTAGACTTTCATAGGCAACTCTGTATATCAGACAGGAGTTCAGATTTCATTTTGGAGGGCTCCTGCTTTATTTCTGACTCAAGTTGCTTATATAAATATGTAATGGGGATTTTTAATTGCTCCTTAAATACTTATATATTACAACATATGTCGAAAGCATGTTCAAAGAAGAACAAAAATAAATCTGAAATACAAATGAAAGAAAACAAAAATAAAAACAAAATCTGAAGTATCACTGACATCAAAATGTTTTAAAGTGAGGGGGAAAAGCAAGTCAGTAAAATAGTTCTATGCTATAATTGCTGTGAGGAGGTCTGAAGGAAAGAGTGTTTTTGAATTTGGCACTACTTTTATGTTAACATGTAACATGACTATATCATCAATTTGATGCTAAAGAAGCATTAAATCCCTTTTTTTTTGTAAAATGTGTAAAGCACTTTAAAAAGACAAAAATTCCAAATAAAAATGCATAATACAATCATTTTGAAAATTTATGCCCAAGTTCACAAAATTGTTGCATCTGAATATTTTCTATGTCATTCTTATAGAGATTAGTTTGTTTATTTAAAATATGGAAAACCATGCAAAAATGATGCGTGGCAAATGTGTTCACATCAGGTCACCAGTGTGGACAGGTGATAGGATAATTATTCTTATTGGAAACATAGGACATAAAATGAATTGACTCAAGAGTTTAAAATAAATAATATATCTTTATTTTCTTTAGAGTGATGAATGAGTCCTTTGGTAGACAGCATAACAAAAAGTTTGTTAATCTGGCAGATATTAGTAGCAGTCTGAAGAAATGTCTGTTAGTGGTTGTTTTGAAGTAAGACCATGATAAGGGTAGTAGTAATCTCAGAAATTAGGTCAACATCAACCTGTTTTTTTTTTTTTCTTGGCCCTGAACAGTACATAAATGTCAATAGCAGATGACCTCTTAACTGTTTCTTCACATGTCACACATTGCCATGTTCTTTTGCTTCATCCTCTCCTGACATCCATTTGTCTACCTACTAGCCCGGGTATCAGGTTTATATCCTTTCTACCATGCTTGAGAATTTGACATAAACCTCAAAAGTCTTTGTGTTAATGTTTTTAATTGGCCAAATTATTTTATTTTCTGGTATTCTTTTTAAATTTTGTTTTGTGTGGAGCCTACCTAATTTGGGGCATTTTTCAGTCACAACCAAGTAGGCTCCTGCAAACCTCTGCTCTTTTGAGCTGGGTTTAGTCTTTTCTTCTTCCTCTTTTTATTTGGGGAGGGCCTTCTTGTATGTTCTCTATACAAAAGAGAAGTTGAGACAGAGAGAGGTTTTTTTACAGTTTGTCAAACTTTTGCAGATTATTTAAAGCCAAAAATTTTTTTTACATTGTAAAAATTTTTTAGATAATAATTTACTGATAAAAATCCTACTAATTAACCCATACCTGGGGGTAGAAAAGGTGGATTCATATCTTACCCAAGGGTATTTGTGTGTAAATGAATATAAACTCAACTGGAATTGGAACTTGGCTCTCCAATTTCCAATTCCAAGCCATAATCCCCTGCACCATCTATACATCCAAGCTTACAGCACTTCGTATTCCCAAGTGCTCACCCATACTGACCAGGCTCAACCTTGCATAACTTCAGCGGTCATATGAGATTTAGTATTTCAATGTGATATGGCCATAAACCACCACAGATTTAAGCCTCAGTACAATTACTAGTATCACCTATGGTGCATTGGTAAACATTAGTATCAAACTATCAAAGATACCTTAATAGATATTTTTAGCTATTGGCTAAGGTATTGAATGCTGGTCAATCTCCTCACAGATGAAGACGAGACTTGAAACAAGAAAAGGTTTCTTCAGAAGAATGTTGAGAATACCATGGACTGAACATGTGAGCAACAACAAAGCTTTAGAGAAAATGGAAAGAAAAATGACACTTATATTTAACATTAGGAAGAGACAATTGAAATTTCTAGGGCACATAAGGAATGAGGGCTTGGAAAATTTGATACTCACAGGATAGATTGAAGACAAGAGGAACAGAAGAAAGCAGTGCATAACCTATCTAGTAAATTTGAATAAATGGATAGCAGAGCAAGTTTGAGGAGAGATAACAAAAAGACAAAATTTATTAAGATCTACAAAGAATTGTGAAGAGCCGTAATTGCCAACATTCTAAAGAGAACATGGCATATAGAAGAAGCTTGAATATTACACTTTTATTTAAATTACATTGAAGAATTTTGACAAGTCACTAAATTTCTTTGTGTATATACATGTGTAAATTCATATGAAATATTTACATTGTTTACATTGTTGTCCTCATCTTTATTGCCATATTGTGATTTGTATAATATGAAACGGTGACAATAGAGAAAAAGATTAAATGAAATAACAATTATTTCCTGTATTAGATAACAAATAAAAAAAGAAAAAACTAATCCATATTTCCAGAGGCTAGACCTTTTTAAAAAAAAAAAAATTCACACCTTTTCAGCAATGTGCTTCTGGTGCTAGATGGTATCAGAACTTTATGTCAACAGTGAAAGTTTTTCTTGGCAGATCCTGATGGAGAAAGTTCTGCAAGAAAAAATGTAATGAAAAGGGGTGGCCAATTGTAATGACATTCAGTTGAAAATTTCAACAATCTGAAAATGAAATCAGCACACATGCAAATTCCATATTGGTTTGAACCCTGCCAGAAGACATTGAAGACCTAAATTTACAGTAAAAAAAAAAAAAAAAAAAAAAAAAAAATATATATATATATATCAAACACTTATAGCTACTAAAATACATTTAAAGTGTGTGTGTGTGTATATATATATATATATATATATATATATATATATATATATATATATATATATATATGTGTGTGTGTGGGAGGGGGATTATCAGACATCATGGGTAACAATTCAGAAAAGGCAATTCTTCATCAAACTACTAATCTTCTAAACTTTTGTTTTGGAAATTAATGTGTAGGCACAATATTATGTAGGTAGAACCATGAATTTCCTCATTTGAATCATTTTGGTGAAGATTTGTTTGTGAAGATTGATGTTATTTGAAATACATTGTCATTTTCAGGGATTTTTGGGGCTCTCGGCACATTTTGGTCCTGCGCCATCCCAATTTTCAAAAAGTTGGCCCATTTCCTTCTATTTGTACACAAATGAATGGAATAAAACACTTCACTTTTTTTTTTTTTAAATTTGGTCTCCATACCCATCCTTACTAATATTACTTTTCATTTAAAACATCGCATGGAGGTGGGTGCTTTTATGAGGTGTTCAGATTTATCAATAGCTTAATGTTTGTCATTTTTAAGTAAAGGGTACATAACTAAAAATTATTTGAGGAATACAACATGAACACCTTTTTTTTTATATAATTTTTAAAATTTTGGAAAATATTCTAAGCAATCTAATATTTTATTGAATTGTAGGTAGTCTTATTTATGAAGACACTTGTTGAGAAAATGTTATAAAATTACCAATAAATTTACTATAATAACCACTCTTATTTTCTAATAATGTATGGTGTTCCATATTTACAAAAATTTGTACGTTTATATACACAAAAAAAATCTAAATTCTTTTTATGATGCTGAGTGCAGGGGAGGGGTGGTCACTGAATTGTAGTAAGCATTTCCATTTATGATGGGTAATTATAGCTTTTACTTCACAATATCACCTAACCACTACAAATTAATACAGAATTTTAAAATATTTAAAACTTTATAAATGATTATAATTAAAATGTTAAAAAAATGAAAACACTTGTAAAAATTCATTTTACAATTTTTTTTTTCCTTAAAACAACAGAGTCCATAATATATCTTACTCATAAAAGCAATTAAAAGCTTTTCTGATTAAATAATGTTTTAGTTTTATTGCATTTTGAATTACAATTCAGAGCAAATATTCTGTAACTGTGAGTACTCTTTGGCAAAAAGAATGATAATTTCTTCAAAGACTTGTCCTTATAACTAACAAACATTAAGTGCTACAAAATTGAATTTCTTTAAAAATGTCAAATTTAAATATGAGGGTAACAGCTATTGTAAGAAAAAAAAAAAAAAAAAATTACCAAAATTTTCTAAAAAAACGTTTCTGAAATCTCATTCATTTATAAATAAATTCTAAAAGTTTCATTAAATTCAGACAATCATTTGATTCTTGCAAGAATTTCCAAATAGTCATTTTTTACTGCAAAAAGACACTCAAATTTTCCATACTAATTTATGGTCAGTTGTTAATGTAAGAAAAACAAGATTTGTAACCTAAATTTGAATATTCTAAAAAGAATTAAGTAACAATAAAAAAAAATATCATTTTATTTTTCCTCTTAATAAGGATTTTGATGATAAAACTGATTTTTAATTATTTTGGGACATCTTTTTCATCATGTATGCTTATTTTTTTGGCAAATCTTTGGCAGGTACATAGTGTTAATAGAAAGATTTTATAAATTTCAACTGACAGTGGCTTCTCAGTCAATGAATGCCAAATATTTCGTTATAAGGAAAAGGCCAATATTACCATTAATACTACTCTTTGTGGTACTTATTCTGCCTTTCATTCAAACTTGTCAAGTAGATTACTTGCCATCTCACTCTGCTTTTTCACTATTCTGTAAGTGTTAAATTCTTCATGCCTTCTTTCCTCATTTTAACATTTCCAGATTAAAAGAAGTGTCAAGATCATTTGTCGGAAAATTGATGACATGTTATTAATTTCTATATTAAGACATAAATAATTCAGTCAGACTCGATTCTTATCTGCTGAAGTTATTGTACTTTTATAGTTAATTTTAAAAGTCAATGATTTGTTTCTTTATTCAATTGTCCCAGATAACTGATTTACAGCCTAAATATGCATATTTCATGAAGTCGTTCTTTAGTCTACTATTCACTATGAATCATCTTGACTTTATAATTATATTACAAGCATTTGGTCCACTTACTCCTATTGATAATTTTAATATTAGGATTTTTATTTAGGTTTTAAATCGTATCTTATACTTTATAAAAAAAAATATGTTGAGTATCTTGAAATGTTTTTGATTAATTTCCTAAATCCTGGTATATGTAATGAAATATTCACCATGAAAGGTCCAGATTAAGTGAAAACCCCCAAAAGATTTTGATTACTTCAAAATATGGAAACTAGCATACCACTCTTTTTGTACAAAAATATATTTCCCAAATGATGGATTTTCATCGATTCTCTAGCCTTTTCTGTGACCTGCTTTCACCAAATCAACCAGTTTATTTCTCAAGAGCTTAGAACAGCTGTGTATCAGCCATTTATTGCTATTGCTTTCAATTTGATCTTCAACCTACATTTGGATGTGTTCTGCTGACCTATGAGTGAACTCTTACTAATCTCCAGCATGTTGGTGTAATCTATGCTTGAACCTACCTAAACTCTAATCAAATTATTGTCATGTTAGTTGGCTCTTTCGCTGAAGAGACTGTTCATCCAAATAATATCAATAAAGATATTTTGTCTTCTCTATTTCCTGCCCAGACATGATTACTTCCAACAATGTTCCCACACTGATAACAAGGTCAACTTCAGCACCTGGTAACCTGCTCTTTATTATAACTGAAAACTAATGTTTTGGATTCACTCTATTGAAACTGGATATTTCCCCAAAAAATTTCTTCATATTTTGTCTAGCTTTTGAGTGAAATTGCGTGTTACTGATTTAGTGTTTTTTTTTGTTTTTTTTTTTTAAATCAATTCACCCCAAGCAATGCAATAACACCACTAAGACGCAAGGGGTTACTGGAATGAAAGAGAATGAGAAAATTTTAGAATCAAGTGGAAACCCAATCCTAAAGAGGAAACAAGGGATAAACCTCTACTTCTGTTCAAAAGACCTGGGAGAAGCATGAACCAGATGATAGGCAAACATTATCTAATCCTATTACTAATCCTGTTATAGTAAATATTATCACATATTTTATCTTAGTCTGGCACGTAGACAAAATGTGTACCTGCCTAGAAAAAACAGCAATTTAAATCTTTACTTCTACTGTATCTTTAACATTATCCCTGGAACCAGTGAAAGGAAAGAAAAAAAAAATCTATTTCATAAAAGGAAAGAAAAACCATACTGAAAAAAATTTAAAAAAAAAAAAAAGAACTGAATATTAACAATAATTCATTTCATAAGCTTAGACAAAAATTATTATTTATGTAACATCTTAATATTTTTTAAACCAATGAACAAATCTAATAGTTTCTTTTTATTGTCTTTATTACATTTAATATATTTGTAGTGATAGCAACAAATAAATTACTAAATAACTCCCAACTAGACTATTTAGTAGTCTGGAACCAAAATAATAAATAACAATAAACGAAAAATTAAAAGTCAAGCAACAAATCACTTTAAAATACAGATAAGAATGGTAAGAAAGAGAAGTTAGATTAAAATAGTTAAATAAATATAGAATACTCATGATGTCCCAGAACAAATGTTTTGCTGACAAATGAAACAAAAAATCAAAACTTTCTTTGTTTTTCGATGGCCAGGCAGAGGCAAATGTCCTGGACAGTTGCCACCAACAGATACATTAGGGTTGTGACTTTTCGTATAATAATTGATTTCCTGTATCATAATTTAATGAACTTTTGTTCAAAAATAATGAAAAAAAAGTTTAATTTAACTCATTTAAGAAAAGAAAAAAAAAAAAAAAAAAAAAAAAAAATCACCCAACACAAAATTTCTAAAATTGCATATAACTACAATAATACTATGACTTTTTGGCGCCATCTCATTGTTTATGTCTAAGTTTGTATGTAAACTGTTAAATGCTTTAAAAAAAATGATGTAAGTACTATCCAATTACATCATTGGTAAATTGAAAAATAAAGCTTCTGCAAGTTTGCAATTTTTGTTTATTTGTAAGTTTGTATGTCATGCTATAGCTATAAACTGTTAAATGCATTAAACACTACATAAGTACTATTCAATTACATTATTAACTGAAAAATAAATCTTCTCAAATATATATATATATATATATATATATATATATTTTTACCCTTATTGTGTATATGGTAAAATTGAACATCAGGTTTCAGAGTGAGCTTTTTCAAGAATGAGCTAAAATAAATTAATACCTTTGTCATGATTTTTTTAACAAAAGTTCATAGATTTATGACTCAGGAACATGGGGTTACAAAAAATGTCACAACCCTAATGTACATATATGTTCTTTAAAATATGCAATCATTTCTCTGAAATGTATACTAAAGCATTTTTATTTTTGTCCATGCTTATTTCATTGTATCTCATATATGATTTCGTTTGTAATTTTATAATCACATTGTGGGCCTATAATACCCTTTTAATCCCTAAAAATACGTATATAAAAAAATTTACATTCAGACAATGTCAACACATCACCACAATATCCACAACATATTCTTTGGTTTTCAGGTTAATATGTGGAAATGTTTGGAAAAAAAAAAAAAAAAAAAAAAAAAAATGAATAGGACAAGCTCATATTCTATACTTTGAGAACCTGCTATGTTATGTAGTAACGCCTATTTTGGTGACCAAAGTAGTTGAGAGGTGGTTGTAAATTGTCCCTACTGGCTTCATTTCTACTTAATCTCCACCACTGTTATAAATTTACTAATATTTTCTAGTCACATGCATAATGTGAACTATCACACATGGGAGACAGTCAATTAACCTTTATAAAGTAAATTATTAATAAAAACCTCAGTTCAAAATATTATGGAAATAAATTTAGGTAATACTTTGACAATGGGGAGAGAAAACTGCATTTCATCAGATGTGGCTTGGAGCAGTGTCCATAGTATGTGGAACAGCGTGCTGTTTATATATAATTTGTGTCATACCATGATGGAAAGGGAGGTAAATCAACTTAATTTAAATGTAAATTTATGAGTGGTTACTTCCCTTATTCATTTTAATAATTTATACAAAAAATATTTATCTTTTTTATTAATTTAATTAATCCATTCTCTTACTACTATTTCTTAGTCTGCATTCTTATTTGTTCAAGCCTTTCTTGTGAGGCATCAGATACCTTTGTCTACGAAGTGATCATCTTGCTTCAAATTTGTCTCTTTCTGTTGCTAATCTTTTGAGAGAGGTTTCCATTTCAAGTCACAATTGTATTAAACACTTAAAATTATTAACATGAAAAGATATTTGAGCAAAAAAGCGATTTTTATAATGCAGAGAGTAACTAATGAATCATAGATACCATTCATCATCTAAAAAATATAAACAAAATGGATTAATTAAATGGTTCATTGGTTCCTGTTTTACTTGTGAATTCTGGATCTCTGCTTTATTGAATCTTAATATTTTGGCACAATTAGTTCTATTGCATTTCAATATTAAATACATTCTAATTGCGGTTAGATTTTTTACTGCATGGCTACACTAGTATATATGTACTGAATCTTTCAATCACCCTATTTTACTGTGTTGCTCTATTATTTCAGCTTTCTTTTACAGGGTTGATGATTCCACATTTACCTTTGCACATGATCAGCTATACCTAACTTCATAGTCTCTCTGTCTAGGCCAAAAAAAAACAAAAAAAAAAACATGTTAATGATGCTAAATATGCCAAGAGCATGAAAAGGGAAAGAATACTATGGCCAATCATTGTAATTTTCAGCAAGATAATTTAAATTAACATATTAAAGTTTCAGTTGAGATATTTAAATCTTGTGATTATACTTTTTTTAAATGCATAAATCATTCTCATTAATGATACAAATATTTTTTCCTCCTGAAAAACAATCCAGTTTAAGATTTGGAAAATACTAAAGAGTTTGTTGACATGACAACCACCCTTAAAAACCTTACAAAACAGGAAAAATCTAAAAAGATTGCTTTTATAACATCCAATCTCATGTAGGTTAGGTGAGCTAAATAGTTATCTCCTTAATGTCAATATGCAAGTCAAACATAAAAACCTTGTATGACATCCAGCTAATTTATAGGGTTACCATTAAAGAATGAGAAAAATGGAAAAAGCCAATATATATCAGTTTGTCAGCCAGGTGTTTATGGTGGGTTAATATAAGCTTCAGCACTCAGGCTTTCTTTAGTAAAAGGTTTTATTGAACACCCTTGTGTATGGTTTAAAATCATCTCAATACATGGATAGTATTAATGTTTTTTTTTCAATGTATCTTGCATAAAATTCATTTTTCTTGTTACTATTTCTGAAGTAGTAAGGCTTTTATTATTGATAAAAGCTGAAGAATGTTTATGTCAAAACATTGTAGTAATAACATCAAAAAACAAAGAGTCCAATTATTCAAACAATATTTGGAAGGTTTATGTCTATTCTAAAACTTAACATATATGCTAGGCTATGACAGCTTCCTCAGTAGGACTAGCATAGAAATACAATATGTGAGCCACTGATAAATAAAGAAAGAGAAACAATGACCAAGCTGAACAACAAATGCTTCAGTAGTAGCAGCAGTATAAAAGCAATAAGTGAAGGAGATAAAATGTAGCAGAAGTGTGGCAGCAGCAGGCAGGCAATAAAAAAAAAAAACATTAAATTTAAAGCTTCAAGATCTAGGTTCAGGATTAAAGTATTGGTTAGTGAACTTAGTAGAATAATAATTGGATAGTACAGATTCAGGCTCAATGGAAACAGTGAAAAATAATTGAGCAGAACTATAAAAGGGAACAAGATGTGATATATGTGGTCACTCGCATCATACGATCATGTGTTCACAGGAATAAAAAACATACACAGAAATAACACTAAAAGCATGTTAAATTGTAAATTAAAAACATACAATTTATTTTTGTGTACTTTAGTCACAAGTGTTTTAAGGTTGCATGTGATAAATGGAAGAATTCACTTCATATAATGACAAGCAATATCCCAAGGAGAGGGGGCTGGACATCTTAACTTTCCAATGGTCAGTAGCAAAGAGAATGAATTCAGCATCTCTTACTGGAAAGTCTATTTTCAGGCAGGAAATGTTTCTGTTGTATTCTCAGAGAACTTTTCTTTCAGGTTTTATTTAAAACAAAGTTTTAATGTCATTTGTTTTCTCTTAATTTATTTTTGATATTCATTATTATTATTTTGTTTTTATTTAATAATAATAATAATAATAATAATAATAATGTCCCTACAGATATCCCTAGATATTGACAGCAGAAAAAGAACAGCCTATTCCCATTGAGGTTTAGTTTGAAATTACCTGAATGCTACCAAAATTGACAGATACCTTGATGAAGGCTGGGGGTGGGGGCACAATAGCCAAAATGCTGTGACAATAAAGATAAGGACATTAGTCTGAATTTAAATACGTTTGTAGAGACATTATTAAAAATAAATAAAAATAAAATATAAAATAATAATAATGATGAAAATTATAAATAAAATAAAACTAACATGAAAACATTGAATAAAATAAATAAAAAATAAAAATAATAAAAACTCTCCCAGTATGGAATAAAACTGTCCTTTTCAAAAATACGGACATCCTACCAAAAGATGTTAAATTCACTCTTCACTATAAACCTTCAGATGGGCAACATGTATCCCAACTTTTGTGACATTGCATAATACAGAGTGACTTCTCCCTTTTATCATATGCAACCATGAAACATTTGTAACCAAAAATACACATAAGTATACAAAAAAGATAAATAAATTGTATGATATTAATGTACAATTTAACATACCTTTACAGTTATCTTTGTATATTTATTTCCTGTGAAGTATGTTTTTATTTCTTGTGAACAAAGTTATTTCTGCTGCTATAATGTGAGTGACCCCACAAGTTACAGCCTGCATATTACAAAAATAATTATGTAATAAATTGCTATAAACTGATTGCTTGAAGTTGATCATTAAGACCATTTTATTCTGGGTTATTTAGAGTAATTTTATGATTGATTCTATATATGAATCTAGTTTTATTTAAAAATTTATTTTATAAATCTAGCTTAACTGATTAGAAAAAAAACATGTAGGTACTAAAACATGATAAGGAAACAAAAACAGATAAAAATAAATTTATTATTCAATCTGAATCATATTTACACTTTGTAAAGTGTGGTATCAACTAAGTTTGTCAAATTATAAAAATGGGACACATAAGACACTTTTACTCATTTCTTCTATTTACATATATTCATTTTATTAATTTTTTTCTGCTTTTATCCACCTGCTTACTGTCTTTGTTTTATTTAAATAAAAAATTTCATTTTTAACTTTAACAAAATCTCTAATTTAGAAACTGCTAGTAAAAAAAAAAAAAAAAACCCCAAAAAACCAAAAAAAACAAAAAAAAAAAACAAGCAAGTTAACCCATATCCCCTCAGTGTCAGTTTAAACCAATACTTTTTTCTTCTATATAGTTTTCATTTTGTTTAATGTTTATATTTTCTTTATTTTAGATGGAAACCTGGAAATTTTCCAATATATTTCAGTGAAATTTTCACTTTCCAAAAACTGTAGTTTAGATATCATGAAAAACAAAAGTCAATTCAAACTGCAAAAGTTAATGTCATTTTTCTTTTTTAAAAATGAAATATATATTGAGCAGAAAAAAATTGGAAAATCAAATTAAAAATGATGTTATTTACAATAACATTTTAAAAATTAATTTAAACAAAAAAGTCAGAATGTAATATTTGGGGATTAATTTTACAAGCACTTTTTGAAAGGGATAAAGCCACATTAGAGAAAGAAAAAAAAAGTAGATACTCTTGATGCCGTAAAATGAATACATATTTATTTATTTATTTATTTCCAGATAACTACAACATATATCATAGGGGGAAACAATAATATTCTTAAATAGAGCCAATCTCTACCATTGGCTATACATTCTAACCAGTAATGAACAAGAACCTTTACTGGACTAACAAATGTCTCAGTTGCCATTGCTGTGCTTACATTCACTGTTTGGTCTCTAAATGTTCAGCAAACATTAATAAGTGCAATTTTTTCTGCATGGGGAAATTCAATGACATCTATGCTTCATACACACTTTCATGACAGGCGCCATTTTATCAGACTTATCTTTAACAAGGCAAAAAAAAAAAAAAAAATAAAAAAAATTATAGGTTATTGGCAAGAAGTACCAACATCTGCCTCTGATGTCATGAGCCAACATAAAATAAAATTGCTTTCAGACTGACTCATTTAATAAGCAATCCTGAGACAAGTCGATTGGTGATATTTGGGCAAACATTCATACACCAGTTCAGATGCACTCTGTTGAAGATTTATAATCTGCCCAGTACAATAAACAATGCAGTCATGAATTTAAATATTTTTCAAATGTTCCTGTCAGTGATCATAAATAATTTCCATTTCATTGATTTCCTATATCTCCTGCTTTGTGTGTGTGTCTATATATATATATATATATATATATACACACACACAAGAGAGAGGTACACACTTCCAGCTATCTGAGTAAGATAGAGAGAGACATACACATGGCCATATAATCAAAAATAGAGAAATAAAGTTTTAAAATAACTCACTAAGAATGAGTAACTTTTTGTTTTAGGAAAATTTTTTTCTCTACCCAAATATATAATAATGATGGCAATGTGATATAATTTTGTGAATATTTAGAAGTAAGCTCAATACTGTATTAAATTATTCACTCAATAGTTTATGATTTAGATCAACATGAGCCAAATTTCTGCCACATTAACACTTATTTGTCATAATCCTAGGAAATTTTTTCATTTTTCAAATTATGCACAAAGGACATTAATTTATAAGAAGCTCGTTAAATAGGTGATGCACCGCTTTCCTCTGTTCCACTTGCTTACAGTATGTCCTGTGCATGTGTCAAATTTACCAAGACCTATTTTCTCATTATGTACCCCAGAAATTTCAACTCCCTCTTTCTGATGCTATGTATATAAGTATCCATTTTGTTTCCATTTTCTCTAAAACTTTGTCATTGCTCATATGTTCAGCCCATGGTATTCTCAGCATCCTTCTGTAGAACCACATCTGTTGCCTCAAGTCCCTTCATCTGCAATGAGATGGTCCAGCATTTATTGCTATAGAGGAGTAACAATAACACATAATGGCAAGAAGTACCAACATCTGCCTCCGATGTCATGAGCCAACATAATAAAATAAAATTGCTTTCAGACTGACTCATTTAATAAGCAATCCTGAGACAAATTGGTTAAGGTGGATCTGGGAACACCAGCAATTAAGAGGTGGTTCCACGCTCCTAAAAACCTCCTGATTGGAGGACTTGCTGTTGGGTGTAGTTTATCATCTTAACCAGGATGTGGATGGTAGGACTTCTAGTTCTCTCAGTATTGCTTCACTGTAAAGGTCAAATAAGTCTGGTGAGAAAACACATACTTTTCTTATGCCCCTTTTTATTTTTATTTTATATTTATTGGAAGACTTAAGTTGATCTAATTTCATAGCACTGCTTAAAACACCAGAATGTTTTATGATGATAGAAAATGAATTCAGTAAATAAGCTGTTGATAGCAAGTACAATTATTGATACTGTAATCTTAAATAAACAATGGCTCAGTATTCTTCTTTGTTTCCAATGAAATTTTCCCATTTCTTCATACTTTGATTAGCTTTTGGAAGGCATATTTCACTATCCAAATGAGCCTTTGGATTTCCGTGTTGCACTTTCCACCCTCTGTTAAAATATTTCCCAGATATTTAAATTTTTGCATTTGTTTAATTTTGGTATCTTTAATTTGTAATTCACATCTTGGGCTGACAATGAAATAATTCTGTTTTCTTACAGTTGATGTTTAGTCCTTTCTTCTCACTTTCCTTTGCCATCTTCTGTAGGAGTACCTGTAGTTTTCTTTCTATGTCTCCTATCAACACTGTGTCAGATGCATATCTAATGTTGTTAAGGTTGTGGCTGCCAATATATCCTGGTAGGACTTCTAGTTCTCTCAGTATTGCTTCACTGTAAAGGTCAAATAAATCTGGTGAGAAAACACATACTTGTCTTATGCCACTTTCTATTTTTTTTAATATTTATTGGAAGACTTAAGTAGATCTAATTTCATAGCACTGCTTAAAAAGCCAGAATGTGAACTCCATTTGATAATCAGCCTAATGAGACACATAAAACTTATGATCCGATTTCTGATAAATAGAGCATGTAGAGATAGAACAAGAACAGTGTGGCTTTGTTAAAGACACTGGAACAAGAAATATAATATTTATGCTCAGGATGAGATCAGAAATACAAATGTGAAGGGGTCTACACCTATGTTTTATAGATTATACAAGTGTTTGCCATAGTATGTCATAAAGAATAGTTTGAGCTGCTACATAAGCAGGATTTATTTGGGAAGGATATTAGAATACAGAACTTATATAGGTAGTTTGCTCCCAGTATGATGATAGAAAATCAATTCAGTAAATAAGCTGTTGATAGCAAGTACAATTATTGATACTATAATCTTAAGTAAACAAAAACTGCTGTGAAATAGCTCTATTCAGTCCCAAGTTATATGGTGGGGGGTTACTTAAATTAAAATCAAAATGTTCAATCAGATAATTTGAATACCATATAAGTTTCATCATCAATGTTTGTTTTGTTTTACAGCATATCAACCTCAATGGGTTATTTAATGCCAACAAGATTTTTATTGCTGGTAATAACTTCAAAAATTTATTGCTGGTAATAATGTTTTACGAAGTATTTCTGGTATTAAACCTATTTTTACACTTTCATAGTGTTTTGACCCAGTGGAGGTTAACTATTTGCCCATAGCTGGGACCCAAACAGGTGCTACCACTCTGGGTTAAGGTGGATCTGGGAACACCAGCAATTAAGAGGTGGTTCCACGCTCCTCAAAACCTCCTGATCAGAGGCCTTGCTGTTGGATGTAGTTTATCATCTTACCCAGGATGTGGATGTAGTTTCATCATCAATGTCTTATTCAAATAAAATATTAACTTTTTAAATGACAACATTCTTATCAAGAAAACATCTATATAACCAGGTTAGATTCATAGTTGATGTAGTTGTGAATTTCTTACTACTCCTATTAAAATACAGTTTAAAAGGTAAGGATTGTGTGTTTTGTACCAAACACAAGTTTGGTTGAGAAAAGTCCTGCCAATGGGAATGGTATGCTGGTTCAGATAAACATTCCACCAGGAATTTTTATATAATACATGTGGCACAATTATTTTATTCTGTGGAGTACATTATTTGAAAAATAATAAATATGCAATACATAAGCATTATGGTATTTGGTAGAAAGGATAGGAAGATCGATTTAATTATGCTGGCACTTGTATTTGGTACATGAAAGTATTTTATTGTTCTATAGTAGGTTCACAATTAGAAGTAATACAAACTACAGGGAAATATTAGGATGTCAAATAATTTCCATTTTTGTTTATTCGTCAAAATACAAACATAACATTATATCCACTGTTATTGACAATGTCTTATTACCACTTAAAAAGGTATTGAACAGCTGCTTATTGAGTGAAATTTTACAGATTTTGATGTTAAAAGCTTTTGACAAACTCTTAAATTTGGTTTTCATTATAGAAAGTTTTCCTCATCAAAGTGTTTTGCAGCACTCAAAATAAAGAAGTAATAATCAGTTGGTGTACGGTCAGGTAGAATATGATTGATTGTTTTTATGGCTTATCAACCTTTTGCAGATTATTTAAAGCCAGAAACATTTTTAGATTGTAAGAAATTTTTGTAAATAATGACTGATACAAATTCTACTAATTAACCCATAGCTGCAGGGAGACAAAGTGGATTCATATCTTTCCCAAGGGTATTTGCATGTAAGCGAATATAACAAACTTTACTGGAATTGGATCTTGGCTCTCCAATTTTGAATTCAGAGTCATTATCCATTACACCACCCATACATCTAAGCTTACAGCACCTGGTATTCCTAAGTAGTCACCCATCTAGGCACTGACTAGGCTTGACGCTGCTTAACTTCAGTAATCATACACAAACCAGCATTTCAATATGATGTGGCCATAAGCCAGAGTGGAACAAACTAACCAAATTCCTAATTTTTTTTCTGTGTCATTCTCAGTGTATATGTCATGGTGTTCTCATGATGGAGACAAACATTTTTCCTATTGATAAAGGGAGGGTGCTTTTCAACCAAACTTTTATAGACATGTTGCAACTGCTGGAAATATAAATGTACATTTAGTGTTTCATTGTGTATTAAAAACTCTAAATTAATAATACATTAAAGATCTCACTGCATGTATAGCATGGAGCTCTGCTTTTGGAGTTGGTTGTAGAGAGTTACCCTTGTTAATCCACTGCCTTTAGGGTTGAACATTGTCATATATTAGTGTACTCTATTTTTTTAACTGTCACGTATGTCTAGTTGTTAGGAGAATACATTCGTCATTACAAGTGGTTTTTATGACTATTTTTGATCTATGTTATCAATTGGATTATTGTTCCTGGGAAAATATTTAACAATACCATTTAATTATTCTGAAATGTGTTTTTTTTTTTTTTTTTTTTTTTCGTATGATAATTTTTTTACGGGGGTGGAGGGGGGATATTTGTGTCCACATCTTTAAATTGTGCTTTTTTTGATTGTGTGTTTTTTTTTTTTTGCTTTTGAGATTTATAGGTGAAAAGTAACGATATTAACTTTGTTGTAAAACAACGCTATGTCAAAGTTGCCTCCCCTTGATCAATGCTTGCACTAACTGACGGCTTCATGTGAGTTGATTAAAACTGGATATATGAAATTAAATATTTGAAACAAAATGTCTTACTTGTATATCAGCACACACAGTTTTTTTTAAAAAAAAAAAAAAAGAAAATCACAAGTAAACGTTTTTTTTTTTTTTTTTTTTTAAGACATTTATTTTGTGGATTTTGCAAAATAATTCTCTCACTAAAAGAAGTTAAGAAAAGGAAGAAAAAAATCTTATGTCAATGCTTTATCACTATCAGTAAATCCAAGATGGTGTACAAAATTGAAAAGCTGTTGTTTATCGATGTCACGACGAGAAGTGTTGAAAGGTTATCAGTCCGTCCCACTTACCCAATTGATATTTTTTTTTTTTTTTTTTTTTACGGCTTCCTTAACGTAGGTTATTTAAAGCTGAGCCATTTTATCATAATTCTTTTTTTGTGAGTAACACTTTTCTTCAGAATAATGATTTTTCCAGATACAAGTCCGACTATTTAAAAATAAAAATAAAACATTTTTAGCTGTGTGGAAGATGTGGATCCATTTCAAACCTTTCACCAAAGGTATTTGCGTATATCAATAATTCACTTCAAAACTAGGGGAAGATAGACTGAGGGAGTTTATTTATCTCCAAGCTGATTTTATTTTTAAATTAAGAGTTGTCATCCTCACAGCATAATTTCCGTATCAAGGAATGATAGCTCAGTCTACTCTTCTATTTAAAGCATAACTCGAGGGAGATGGATTCGGGCCTTTTCCATGGAAAACTTGTACAAAATAAACAAAACAGACTCGATCAGAATTTGAACTCGATATGTCGTGTTCACTTTCTATCGATAACCGCAACGCTGCCCGCACATCAGGAGCTACATGGAAATTTTTTTTTTTTTTTTTCAGTTGATTCATGTTTTTATTTTTCATTCTGTAAATTAAAAATTGTATTTAAAAAAATGGCTTTTTATAACAAATTTAATATTTCCTCGCGGAATTAGTTGGCCACAAAAGAGAAAATGGCATTTAAATAAGAGTACTCGCCTAAAAGTTTATTTAATGTAGGTGAAAGACCGACACATTTCATCGCTTTGTTGAAATCATTGTGTCAAACTTCTTATAGCGCAGGATGACTACTGGGAATATTGGATCACCTTCTTCCATTTACTCTAAATAACTGTTGATTGATAAAGAAGAACATAAAAAAAAAAACCAAAGACAAAATATGAATGAACACATTGTGTAGAGTCGCCTTTCATAATTTTAAACAAGAAAGTATGCTTAAGTGCTTCGCAATAGGAAGTCATAGTTTACAAGCTTGTCTTGTCGATAACGTCTAGGTGAGCCGCACTATATTAAGTTAAAGCTTAGTAAATGCAAAGCGTCCCTTTAAGCTCGGATGGTTGAGATCATGATCAATAATCGAACCCAGGTAAAATGCTGACTTTCAAGATGTGAGGGTTTTCTCATTTCAAAGGTTTCGATGTGACAATACTCCGACTATCATTTACTGTATCTTGACAAAGAAGTTTAGTAATATCACCATCAGCGAGAAAAAAAAGGACTAAACGATAATTGTAAGAAGACAGAAGTGCGTAGTTGTTAGCAAAAGGGGCAACCAAACATGCAAATTACAAATTGGAGATACCAAAATCAAACGAGTAGAAAAATTTTAGATATCTGGGAAGTGTTTTACTTTTAACAGAGGACGGAAAGTGCTACACTGAAATCCGAAAGCTCATTAAGATAGCAAAAGATCACTTCCAAAATCTAATCAAAGTATTAAGAAAATATTTGTTTGAAACAAAGAAAAGATTACTGAACTGTTACGTAATGGCAGCGAAAAGTGATTTGAAGCAACAGAAATGTGGTTCAACAGAAGGATGCTGAGAATACCATGGACCGAACAACGACGAATTTTTAGAGAAAATGGAAACAAAAAGGACACTTATACTTAACACCAGAAAGAGATAGTTGAAATTTCTAGGGCACATAATGAGGAAAGAGGGCTTTACCTAGCGAACCTGAGTAAAAGGCCAGGAAATTGTGGAGACTCATAATATCCAACATCCTGAAGGGATAAGGCACATAGAAGAAGAATATCACCATCTAAGTAAGAAGAATATAGCAAGCTTACTATGGGATACGCTGAGATAACCACAGCGATTATTGCTTAAGTAAATCAGTAAGAGGCAGAGAAAAATAAAGATGTGTTTTCTAACTAATCAGTTTTCGCTACACTTAGCCTTTCAATGATCCACTTCACTCAATGCTAAAATTCAATGAAGAAAGTTTTGTTGTGAAGAAATCACTATCATATCTGCCTGAGTTATGAAAAATACAGGTTATCTCCCCTTGGTTGATAAGCTCCCTAGTAGGGGAAAGAGGAGTTCATTTATCTGGTAATAATCGGTAAGACCCAAATTTTGGCGCCAAAGGTGAGAGGCTCTGAAGACCACTGAGGTGAAAGAATGCGTTTTAGCCTACTCCAAAGAACAGGCGATACTGACCATGAGCAAACATGAATTTACGTGTTAATGCATCGACTAGCAGACATCAGAAGAAGAGATATGATCAACTTCAGATAAGTGTTTCAATCAATTTCAAAACAGATACATGTATTGGAGTTCATCCCCGATGCTATAACTTTAAAGGGATATGTTTAGTAATTATCTCTTATTCTCGTTGTACAATATATTATTTATATAAAAGTAGTCTTTTTAAACTGTTCATTTGTTTCCTTCTTTGTTCCTCTGTTATGACCCATATAGGGAGTAACTGATTTCCTCATACAGTCCTTTTATCACTGGATTCAAATGCTGATTTCATTAGCCGTCTAACTGAATTCCTTTCATTCTGATTTGTCAACCCAATATTAACAGACATGTCATGTTGATGTAAGAATACATTTTTACCAACATCGAACGTATCGCTCTGTCCTCTGTGATACTATTCGAACCCTAAACAAATTATTGTCATATCAACTCAACCAGACAGACAACAGCAACACACCTATTCTGTCTTTTCCTTTAACTAGAAAATACAGCACTCTAAAACGCATTCCATCATTGGCTATTTTTTCACTCAATACAGTTTCACTTTTAGCGGCCGTCTTCTATTCGAAAAATGGATATCAAATAAGAGAAATAGTTGTTTTTACAAATAGAATTGGACCGAGTTTTAGGGAAAAAAAAATTGGCAGTGAAACAAATACTTTCCTTTCAATGTAGAATACTGCTGAAAACATTTTCCGTCTCCGCTTAGCCTGCTGTTAAATTTGCAAGGAGCGTCTTGGGCAATGACAGAAACTGTTGTTTTCTTTATACCTCCAAGTTTGTATGTTAGTTTACTGAAGAGGAGACGAAAGAATACAATGTCCGACCCGAGTTCACAAATGACGTCACTCTAATAAACTCCAGAAGTAAATATAGCTCAGGTTTATCAAGATAATTCGATGCAAAAGTAAATTTAGCCACTAAATAAGACAGGAAATTTATAATTTCCCGTCTTATTTAGTGGCTAAATTTACACAAACGGCTTCTTATTCTATTCCGATCAAGAATTATGCAACGGCACTGTCAATGGACGCTAAGAAATCAATCCTAGGATCGATTCTATTTTCTGTGTAAATGAGGAAATTGTGAATCTGTAAAATTTTGGTCTTTCCAGTAGTAGTAGTTTATCCCTCGATTTCTATTTAGGATGGGGTTTCCGGTTCCTTTTAAAGTCTACTTCAACACTATTTATTTTTTGCTCAATAGGAATTGTAGGTTTGTCTACCATCCTGTTCATACACCTCTGAGTCTTTTGAATAGGAGTAGAGGTTTATCCCTCGTTTCCCGTTTAGGATTGGGTTTCTAAAATCTTCTGATTTTCTTTCAATAATTTAGTGGAATTGTCGCCTTGCTTGGAATTGATTTAAAATACATTTTGTCAGAATTTCAGTTCGAAAATCTGGTTCCACTCACAAAAGTTGCCTACAGTAAAAGTATTTATTAGTAAGTTAAGCAAGTCTAATTGTGGTTCTTCTGTTACTGAAGAAAAAAAAAAATGGCGCGCATGCTCGTCTCACGTATTTCAAGGTGGAGAATTCGATCTTCATTAGATTCCCGCCATTGTTTCAAACTTTGTGATGAACTGAGGATGCGTGTATGTTCAGTGCCTGCAGTAGAACAATGATTAACAAGATAATTTTTAAACAAACTTGTGAATGTTGTGAGTTTATTCCTCACTGGGTACATCAGTATCGTGGCCTTATGATGCTCAACTTAAAAATGAATAAACAAAATGCTCAATACAAATTGCTTTTATCGATATCCGAACTAAATTCACCCATACGGGTAATCATTATTTTATTAGATTATAAATACTCCGGTTATAAATCTTAATATGACAGCCTGAAGTGCAGACAGACCAACTGAAGACGAGATCATTTCAGTCTGCAAAGTTAATTAAACATTTTCATAATAAATAGCTTATAAATGTAATCACCGTTTGCATGAACTATTTCTAGATGGATCGACCAGATCTGACTGGCTAAGTATAAGCATTTGTTTCCAAACTAATCTAATAATATTAACTAGACATAGAGGAGTAAGCGCTACTACATCTGCCCGTGCAGATGCCGGATATTTCGAAGTTAGTGATTTGTCTTGAGATTTTCATACCATAAATGTCATACAGACTTTTATACGCCGCATGGGCTTTGCAAATCATTAAGGGAACGACTAATTGGAAGCTAGGAAAATAAATGAGTTTATTTTCAATGATGACTGGTAGCTGACTAAGTTTGTAACACCTATACATATAATATATTGTAAATATAATGCTATTTTGGGCAATTTAATTGCATTCGACTTTAATGGAAATTATCAAAACTATATATTCATGAATGAAAAAAAAAAAAAAAAAAGATAAAATAAATACCTCTAGTATATATTATGAGTATAATTCTATACATAGATTATATAGACGGGTTAAATTGTGTAGATAGATAATCGATTGAATTTTTAAAAAATTACTCAAAAATTTAACATTTCGAAATAAATTAAGTTTGGAAAGAATTAATCTCTAACGCATAACAATTTGAAGTGCATTCTAATTGTGAAATATCCTGTTAGTAGCGTTTGCCTTAATTCCTGACCATAAACTATCTTCCTTTTGGCCTCGATTTCAATATGCACCACCAATTAACGTCGGAACTTACCGAAAGGAGTTTTAGAATTTTTGATCGAAAATTTTCACGTGTTTAATCAAACTGATCCGTGATAACATGGGTTACAGAAATATGTTGTTATAAAGGAAGGATTATTTGTATTGTTGAGAGGCCGAGTTGCAAACATCAACTTACGTTTTTCTTATTTATGTGACAAAATTCTCTACTCTTGTAACCCGTTTTTATAAAAATGGGTTAGGTCATTCAGCAACCATTTTCAGATCCTTAGTAAATATCTATACAGATGATACCATAATTCGTGGGTGCACTTCCAAAAACCTAGATGACCAGAGCTTGGCAGCTGATCTCATCTGACCTAACAGTTTAATTGGGGGATAACTGTTGTAACATTCAATAACCCCCCCCCCCCAAAGCCAGGCTAGTAACGTTCCATCACTGAGTAGACCCTAATTTTTTTTTCTTTCAGTCATGATAAACACTTGTACTTTCATTTAGGCTCCCTGCATTGAACTCTATTGGAACTCGAGCTCAAGTATAACTCGTATATACGATCCGTTTTTAAAGATGGTGGGAAAAAGTTAGTTCCTTATGCCGCTTAAGAAAGTACCGTTCCTCCTGTTATACTCTATCTTTCAACGAGTCAGATCAAACCAAAAATGGGATATTGTTGCTGTATCTGGGCTGAAGCTACCCACTCCCCAGCTCTAACAGTTCAGAAATATTTAGGTGGCCTTGTGGGTGATGAATTATTTTCAATGTTTTGTGATGTCAACGAATACTCGTTGTCACTTTAGTGATGTTCATTGTAGTAGAGACTTTGTAATCGCAGATACAACTATAGTAACGCCGTTGAACAATACTGGTGTCAGACGCCTTCGAATATTACTCGCTCGAATAGTAATCCATACAGTGATCCAAATAGAGAAATAATACAGTGAACAGAGTAGAGAATAGCGGTCCATATAGTATAGAGGATAAAATAGAAATGGAGATTGTTAGTAGTCAGTTACTTCTTACATATATGTGTTTCCTCTATGGTTACGTGGTCTACTTAATTCAATAATGGTTTGTATGCTCACTGGCGATCTATGTTCAAACTCAAGTATCGCTGCCGATACTTTATTCCTATATAACAATGTTACAGCCCCCCCCCCACCGATAGACCAAATGTTGCAAGCTACTATCCCTATTTTCATGGCAAATGTTCAGATGAGTTACATACCTTTGTTCCACCAGTTCAAGCATTTACCGTTAGAATTCGCCGTGCCACGTACACTGGGCCGTATTACTACGATTTCATTCGTATACAGTGTAACCCGGATATAAGAGAGTTGGCGGGACCGGAGAAGTCTCTTATATCCGGGTTTCTCTTATATCCGGGTTTGGTCTATTTTATATACATTAACACAGGCTCTAATTTGGGACCAGAGAAAATCTCTTATATCCGGGTTTCTCTTATATCCGGGTTATACTGTATATGGAACTTTGATTAAATAATATACAGTGTAACCCGGATATAAGAGAGTTGTCGGGACCGGAGAAGAAGTCTCTTATATCCGGGTTTGGTCTATTTTATATACATTAACACAGGTTCTAGTTTGGGACCAGAGAAAATCTCTTATATCCGGGTCTCCTATATCCGGGTTACACTGTACTATAGCTAAAGTTCCACTCAGTCAGCTCGTTCTCCATAACCGTTACTTTGTGAAACACTCCAGAAAGAATGCTTCCCCTATCACTACATACTTAACTTCTTCAAGTCTAGAATCAACAGTTATTTTATTTCACTCCAGGCAAGGCAGTAAAAAAACTAAAATGCAAGGGATTACTCTGTGTGAAAAAAAAATATGAAAAAAAAAAAAAAAGAAAAATATTATTAAGAAGCGGAAGCAATAAAAGCAAGTGGCCGAAAGTGAGTACCACAAGCGAGAAGTGCGAAGCTGTTAGCATAAAACTTGGAGATATTTTATAGTTGAAATGACTAGATAAGACCTAACTGCCAATGTAGTACTGCGGTTAAATTCGTAAAGTCGACGTACCAAATAGGAAAGTAATATTTATTTTAAAAATACAAAAATGTAGCACAATGCCAGAAGGGGTTCATAAGAGAATGTAAGTTCTAATCTGTCTCATCTTAAAATTAGCTATCCGCAATTACTGATCCAAACATACCACAGTATTCCTTACAACAAAATGACATTCTTACTCTTTCCATTCTTATTACACAGCCACCATAATGCCTCAATCTATGAAGTCTATGAATTAGTTTCAACATGTGCAATTTGTCTGGAAAGCTGCGAGTAAAAATAACAGCTTTTAAATATGAAACTCCAATGAATATTTACAATGATTACAATTTTAATATACAAGAAACTTAAAATAGTTTTAGCAATAACACCCGCCACAATCCTTACCAAAGAAGAAAGTTCATCAAAACAATTACCATGGAAATATTTATAAAAAGGCACAGATCCGTTACGGCGGTTGGAAAGTAACTGAAATAGAGATGCCAGGTCATGATCAATAACATTGCAGATTTTTCTTTGGATTTTATCAAGAATCTTTAAATACATAGAAGTACCAGACCAAATCTATCCGTTAAATAATAATAATTATAATTATAATAATTATAATAATAATCCCCCACCACCACAATCTCACTCCGGATCCCTTGAGTGGCATGAAATTCCCTGCCATCTTGCATTTAAAACTTATAATCGGGTGAAAAATGTAGTTAAACAAATATGCACCTATTTGAACTGGATTGTTTTTTTCAATACACTTATCGCTGCACAGTCTAAAACTCTGGCACATATATAGCACTGTTATGAGTGTTACTACGTCAAAAGATTGCTGAAAGCTTTTTAAAAAAAAAATATTCGAATATGTACAAACCTCTAATCATGTACACAAAGTAGGTAGGTGAAAGTCAGCATCGTTATTCAGAATGAAACAATATTTTCCGTTTGTGCATCAAAAACCTTCAGACAAATCTATATATTACTTTATCAGTAAATCAAGATAAGACAAAATCGAAAACTGTTTTTTATTGGTGCATCTACGAGGGGAGCTGAAAAACTATCGATTCAACACACTTCCCCATACCAGTATTTCAGTGACCAAATATGAGAATACTGATTTAGGGAAGTGGGATGGCCCGAGCACTTCTCAGCATCCCTCTCGTCCAACCCAAATTAAAGGTGTCCAATCCAAATTAAATTGACCCATGCCGTTAAAATTGACAGAATATGAAATTTTGTTTAGTTCTTAATTGATTTTCCCGTGCGAGCCATTAAATATTTTTCTCCAATTAGTATACATTACTCTTTTCATGGAGTCGGATTTTACACGTACTGGATTTGTAAACAGCCCACTGTCAAATATGCAAAAAAGTGAAAGGGATATATTTCTTTTTATGTGCCATGTCCTTTCAGGACGTAGGCGATCATGGCTCTCCACCTCCCTCTATCCCATTGCAGCTCTCAGCAAGTTTATTCCCTCTGCTTTCCCTCGTCTCTTTCCCTCTACTCGACTCGTGAGTATCAGATTCTCCAGGCCCTCCTTCCTCATTATGTGTCCCAGAAACTTCAGCTGCCTCTTCCTGATGTCAAGTATAAGCCTTCTTCTTGTTTGCAACCTCTCTAAGACCTCATCGTTACTCACATGTTCGATCCATGATAGCTTTAACATCCTTAACTAGTCAAAAATATCCAAATATATGTGGCCTAATAGATACAAAGTGTGGCAATCTACCTATATCTAAAAACAATAATACTAATTCAGTTTAAGAAAATCTTAATTGACTTTCGTTGTTTGAATTACCGGAGATATTTCTATTCCGATAAAGAACTTTTTTTTCTTTTTAATTTAAAGTGATCAACGTTATTTCCATATATAACAAGTCTCTGACAATTTTAGATATTGATGAGATTAGCCTTGGAGATGGAGGGGGGGGGGGGAACTACCACATACATTACACCAGGGTTTCCTAACCTGGGCGATTTCAACTAGTCGGTGGTCGATGTACAACTGAACAGAAAATGAAAATTTTGGTGAGCTATATAAGATTTTGAGTATTAAAAAGCTATTTCAACATAGGCTACAAATAATATATATATATATATATATATATATATATATTCAAAGGAGATATGTAAAGAATGTGTATTTAAAAACACAGTAAGTGGGTTATTCCTAGATATTATATAAATATCCCCGCATTGTATTTTCTATAGTTTTAAGAAAGGTCATTAATACTCAAATAGTTCTTCAGACATTTTTTTTTAAATATAAATCAGAAAAGGAAGACTAAAGACTCCTTTGCCAGTAAAATTAAGTCATCTTAGGATAATTTTTTATTTAATATAAAATAGGTTTTATTGTTTTTTATCACATTGGCCATCTTGAGTTTATCAAGGCAGGAAAAGTGCCCGTCAAAACTATACGTCACTATTCTTTTGACTGGACTGTGGAAAAAGTTTTCCCCGTGAAAGTGGTTGATGACGTAAAATAGGATGGGAATCTCCGCTTTATACAGATCACAAGTTCCATAACTCTAGGTTCTTTGCTTTTAAAGTTGATAGAATCTCAAAGAGCTCCTTGAAAATTCTCAGTTAAAATCTGTATGGTTTACATTTTTTTTCTATATTAAAAGTATTTTAAGCGAAAAATGACCTCTGTCTCCCAAACAAACGCATTATATTAGAATTATTTTTAAATAGGTTAGTCTATCAGTCATTCACTTTTGGTCAGACTGGTAAGAGAGGAACGAGCTGAGTCAACTATTTTGAGGAGTGGGTCCACTTCCTCTGATAAAAAGTGTCTTAAATTTGTGCTCTTGCTGCCATCAATTCTATTTATATCACTAACAGTATAATCCGTCTTCGACTGGGTCTTTCATTACTGGGAATTTTTACCGTTCATTTGGAGCAGTTTATGATTAAAGTGAGCCTACCCGAAAATCAATATTAGTAACAACTAAAGCACATCCACAATTTTTTTTTTTTTAACAGTTTGAATGGTGGTCATGAAAAGGGCCGTTTTTGCGTTCTCAATCTTGTTTCAGCCTCACGCGGAGCAGCAGTTGAAGAGCCGTTTCTCCTTAGCCGTTGAGTCCTTTGATCATCATTTTCAGCTTCACGCGCAGAAGCGTTCAGTTATGTTCTTCTGGAAAGACGATGGCTACGTTGACCTTCGGACTCAGTGGCTCTGATTGAAACATTCCGAGAGGCATTTTGAGACAGGCAAACTGAACGTTCTAAAGACGATTTGTTATCTCTTATTCGCATGGCGGACCTGGTGGCAGCGGTTTTGCGACCTAGGCGAGTTCTTTTCTTTGATAGCATGTCCGAGGCAAGTATGAATTGTCAAATGGAATGCGTGGGCAAATACCAGAAGAGAACGCTGTAAACCTACAGAGATCACTAAGCTCGAATAACTTTAGAAAAGGTTGGAAAACAAATGTTGAGTAATAAAAAAAAAAAAGCAAAAAAAAAAAGCAAGCTTACTTACGGTGAATGCAAAAACTGGCAGGACAAAAAAAAAAAATTAAATTGCGAACGGCTATAAATGACAATGAAAGCAATGTCTTAAAACTATAGTAGTAGGCTTTATGCAATGGAAAATGTAACCCCACTTGAGAGATTGAATGCTTGACCAAGAAAAGGGGAATGTGTAATTTGAACTCAAAACCGCCACTGAAGAATTATCTATCAAAAAAAATAAAAAATAAAAAAAATAAATAAATAAATTCATCGAAATCAGATGAAAACTGGGGAAAGGCATAAACAACATTCGATTACACACACACATACACACATTTTGAGAACTATAGATATAGATAATATTATTGTAATAATTTAAAGTATTTATTTTTATTAAAGTTTTATGAAAGATATATATCCAAGAAGTAAATAGTAAAACGTTGCAGAGCGTTATAATGGACAGGAAGTAGCGGAGAACCGTTGTCGCCAGCAATTTGGACTCAAAACCGGCACAGAAGAATTATCAAACAAAAAAATTAATCAAAATCGGATGAAAACTGTGGAAACACAAACAACCGATCACACACACATATACACACACATTTTGAAAATTATAGATATAGATAAAGCAGAAGTTTTCAGATAGAGTTGATGATTGATTTTTTTTTTTATGCATTGTGGGTTATTTATTGTGGGACAAATTTTAGATTATAACTAAAATCTATTTTTTTTTTTTTTTTTGCAAGCGAATATTGCATTAACATTTTTAATGTTTTTTTCCATATACAAGTCTTACTATTTAACCCATAGACGGAGGGGAAGATGTACATTCATTATATTTTTATTACTTCAAATCCACTATAATAATGTCTAAAGCAACAAAAATGTATTAAAAATAAATTCATTAATTCTTTAGAAATTGCTTTGTTTACGTGTCCGATACAAAACGGAGCAGATACGAGTTTTTCGAGAAAAAATATCTGAATGAAGTGTGCTTTCCTTAAAAGGGACAATAGGGCCTTGCTGAACTGTGACGCTCTAAAGCGGTAAAGCACGTCGGATCAAATGCTGGTTTCTCGTACAAAGAGGGTCGCAAGTTCAAACCCTACCGGAAAACACATTTTTTTTTTATTAAGGTCTCTCAAATGCAGAGGCTGGTGGACATAATACACAACGTTTCAATTAAAAATGGGACGTCTACTTCAAATAAGAGTTATATATATATATATATATATATATATATATATTAGTGTGTGGTGTATCAAAAATACTTTTACAAATTTTGTGCGCGGATTCCTCACACCAAAACAACGATAAAAGTCCATATAAACATATGTCCGCAAATATTTCGTTTTTGAGTTATTAAGTTGAAAGAAAGTTAAGGTAGATGGCACTTTGTTGCCATATAGATGAGCTTACCTTTGTCATTCGTATACATTTGTGGCTAGTCTGTCTTCAACGTTTAACATGTGTAATAGTGAGTTAACTGAGAAGTGTTCCGTTTAACAATGGCAGGATATTCATATCGTGAACAGACAGATATGATTTTTACATACGTACGCAAGAATGGTAATGGACGGGAGGCTGCACGGCTGTATCAGATTGCGTTTCCAGACAGAAGGCAGCCGAATCATCCAACATTTGCTGCTGTTCATCGTCTCATTGCTGAGACAGGATGCGTGACACCACAAACTCTGGATCGAGGAAGTTCGTATACCTGACCCCGAAGAACACATCCTACGAGCTGTCGGACACGATCTCGGTATCAGCACACGTCAAGTGACCCTAGCATGTCGTACATCTCATAGTACCGCATGGAAGGTAATTCAAGAGCAGCTTCTGTATCCGTATCATGTGTAACCTGTGCGGGGGTCTTTCGCTCTCTGATTACTAACCACGGGAGAACTTTTGTCGATGATTTATAGCACAAACTGCCGATCCGTTGTTTGTTTGTTTTTTCAGTCTTGTTTACATTTTACTTTGTGTTGACGTCATGAACCCGGTCACCAAAGTTTGTAAAACTATTTTTGGATTGTACATTTAAAAGAGTATACCGTAAAATTTAAACTTAACTCAAAAACAAAGGATTTGCGGACATATGTTTATATGGACTTTTGTCCTTGTTTGCTGTGAGGAACGCGCCCTCCAAATTTGTAAAAGTATTTTTGATACACCCTATATATATATATATATATATATATATATATATATATATATATATATATATATATATATATATAGAGAGAGAGAGAGAGAGAGCGCGCATTCATATTTATAATACTTTTAGCCGTAATATCTAATGTATGTTTTTTCGTTTCAAAGATTATTTCTCTTGTCTTAGGTGGCAGTGTCTTTGTCGAACTCTTTGAATATTTTTACAAAGATGGAAAGAGAAAAATACGCCACTGGAAGGGAAGCGTAGATTAATAAAAAATAATTGAAAAAATACATTAAAAGACTCACGTCTGAATACTTCAAAACAACAAAAAAGTTATTTTTACGGCACAAATAAACAAGCTACGTAGTATTATATATAGTTGTGGGAAAGTTAATGTTTTAAGACTAAAATTTCATTTAAATTAGAGATTGAACTTTACACAGAAATCACAAGTGGGTGCTAAAAATTCTCGGCGGGAGCAAAAGTAATTTTTTGTTCATTTGGACAGTATTTTGAGACGTGAGTCTGACCGAAAAGTTTTCAGTACACCTTGGAAGACTCATTAGGTCGACATCCATCAACGACAGGGAGTTATTCTTTTGTTACTTCAAGTAAACAATGGAGACTTAATGTTATGTAGCAATTAGTAATAAAAAGCTGTAACAATACTCTCGGAAGATGAAAATCACCAACAAACTACTGAAAGAATTTGATGTAATAGTTCTTAGCACAAGTTATCTTGTATATATGAGGGACGATCAGAAAATAACGCTTTCTATTTCCACAGAAATCACGACACATACACTGAGCATAGTGCTATTAGATAGAGCAGGTCTTTATATTTAAAACACTATTTTTCCACAGCCAGCTACCACGATTAGGGCCTGCGATGAAAATTTTGTGGGTTAACTGTGCAGGCCACTCGGATGTTCCGAGTTTATCATACAATTCACTAACGCCACTGCTGAAATGCATTATCCACCGCTTAACTGTGCTCATATCCACTGTTTGATTTCTGTAAACTTTCAATAAACGTCGATGAATGTAGAGGTTATTTTTTTCCGTACGGAAGAATTCAATGATACACTTCTGTTTTGTATATACATTTTCGTGTCAGATGTTATTTTGCCAGATTTCCATTCAGTTGGTATCTTTTACAAAATGGGAAAAATGTCTATTTTGAGAAGATTAATTTTACTACCTTACCACAAATACAAGATAGGAAACATTTTCGGTGCTGCCACGTGTGACCCGTGTTACTGTAACGCACAAGCCACGTCACACTATCTTTTAGTTTTCTTTGTGATGAAAGCTCGTTTAAATTGATGAGAATCTCATGGAATTGTTGACAAAATTTTGTATTAACCACAATGCCAAATGTAAATGTCCAGCTATATAATGTGTGTGTGTGTGTGTGTGTGTGTGTGTGTGTGCTCGATAGGATAATGAATAAATAGGAAACGTTTATAAATTTAACAGATTTCGCTTTCATTGAAGTTTCATCAGGAATATTTGAAAAATGAATTATGGAAGAGAAACTTCCGATACTTTTAGTTTTATTTTTTTTATTTATTTTTTGTTTGTTTGTTTTTTTTTTTTTCATTGGTTAGTTAGACCACACGCGTCTTTGTCTTAGAGAGAGAGAGAGAGAGAGTGTGAGAAAGAGGGAGTAAGAGTGAGTGTGCGTGACGATGTTATATACCTTAAAGTGTGTAGAATGTTAGAGAGTAACCTCTTACCTATATTTCTCTTTCAACATGGCTATCTTCTGCATATACGTAGAAAGCAAAGAACTGTTATAGAATTTGTTTTTGAATGAATGCCACTAGTACGCAGGGGGTCATGGGAAGTGAAAAGTGAAAGAGAAGACTGGGAATATTGAGGAAAGGATAAAGGGGATTCAAGAAGACAGAAGATGACAATTGACGTTGCATTTCAACTTTTAAAGATTGTAGTTATCAGGGAAATGAAAGGGATTTCCACAGGTGGAACGTGCGAAAAAAGAAACTGTCGAAGTGACAGTTTCATTTAGGTATTTCAACAGTAAAAGAGCGGGAACTAGATGCCGGTCTAGTAGCACGCTTAAATTCATGTATTCGGTGCACCAGGGTAAAAGCTCGTCAGTTGCCGTGAAAATATTTGTAGAAAAGACAAACGGAAGCCAAGTCACATCGTTGAGAAATTGACTGAAGTCGTGACGCCTGGTCAGGATCGATTATATTACAGGTTGCAAACATTCACAAGATGTTAGTGAATGCTTATGTAAGCACAGTAAGAAGATGGTTTAGTAGGGTTAATAACAATACTAGGCGAAAGGAGAAACTAATCTTCGCGCCAAGTTGGTGCTGTGAATGAAGATAAAGCCAAACAGACTGATGCTCTCATTACAACTGACAGAATCATCCCTATTGCAAAACTGTGAAAACCTTTAAGCGAACCACAATCGTGCCTACAGTTTAGTGCAGTACCTTGACTACTCAGAAGTATGTGCTAAGCTGGTCCCCAAAATGATGACAGATTCCTAGAAAAGGCAGGAGGTTGCTGGACCATATATTTTCTCGACTCTCCCGTCGAATTCGACGTATGAGGGTCAAGCAGACCAGTTTCTAGGAACCCACAGCCCGGCACCAGCACATGAGATTTGATTATAGTGGTGAAGGGTTTGTGCAGGACCATCCACACTTTTTGAAAGGCCGAATATAGAGACCTGGTGCACTACATGCCACAAGGTCCCCAAACGACCCTCCGCAGGTTTTGAATTCAGAGTTGTCCTTCTCCTAGACCAGTTGCCATCCAAGGCTATAGAACCCAGTCTGTCCTGCTATTTACCCATAGCTGGAGGGAGAAGAGGATTCATACCTTTCCCAAGGGTTTTAGTACGTAAGTGATTGTAATGGACCCGACTGGAATTCGAACTCGGCTCGATATACACACACACTGGTCCAAAAGTAACGTTTCTCATTTTATTATATGGCAGTGACTATATGAAAATTTGTGGAAATAAATAGGCCTACTTTTGTAATGCCATTTGTCGTTGAACTATATTATGGTAGCATCGGATAGAAATAAAAAGGATTTCAGTATTTTTCCCGTAGTATTATCCCTTACATGGACGTGTGGGTAGTGTAACGGATATCGGTACCGAAAGTAGAATCGATGAGCAGAGTTCAAATTAAGGCCGAGTCTGTTGCGTTTACTTACGCACACGTTCCCTTAGGAAAGGTATGAATCCGTATTTTCTCCCCCTAGCTTTAAGTAGACTGAGCGTGTGGGAACGGAGGGGGCAATCAGTCTAAGGTAAATAAACTCGTGGAGAAGACAACGAGAAACCACTTCATTATCTTTTTCAAGGATACACGACAATTCACAATAAAAAAAAAAAAAAAAAAAAAAAGTATTTCGATAGTTATGGGAATCTACGTCTTGAACGGATAAAGCATTAGAACCATAATTCTCATTTACACAGATACACGATATTTGGTGTTAGCAGGGTTGTCAGTATGCTGCAGATTAGTCATCAGAACAAGCTGAAAGCTAAATTTATGACAATTTGCAACATGATAGCACAGGAAGATATGAAAGAAATATTTGTCGAAATATAATTTATTATATAAAATGTTTATTTTTTGTAATGGTTTCGTTATCCTCAAACACGGCAGTTGACTGATACACGATGCATAAAATCAATAATTGGTGCAGTCCAAAACGAAATGTTTCATAAATAAGTAAACGCTATAAAGCAGCCAAGTCAACCATTGGCATTATTTCTTAGATTTTTATGCAATTCACTAATCTTCCCTTCCAATGAAAACTACTTTCACTTATTACGTCACACCTTTAAGAAACTCGGTCAAAACGAGATAAATAAATTCCATCAACGCCGGATCGGACATGAACGAATTCGTGCCAACGGAACGAATTATTTTTAACATTAAATGAAGCAAAAAGTCAAACTAATTTACAGCCTGGACAAGATTTGTCCTATTAAGGTAGGTGTAGAATATATACAGAATAATGACCCGGTTCTGTCTGTTAGCAACGTTTGTCTTGATTCCTAATTATAGACAATACTTGCTGCTTTTTTTTTTTTTACCTCCTTGTGCAATATGTATATTGTGTGCCGAAAATCGCTGGAACGAATTTTGGGTTAGAAATTGCAGTTATGTTTCTTAACTGTTGAATATTTTTCTACTGCCAGAAATATTCAATTAGGTAGTGCATAAAATGTTTATGCTGCGTACTAGCAAAAAAATAAAAATGTTAATGGTAACCAGATCCATATGTAGCCGGCATTGCAGTTTTCTTTCTTATTATTAGATATGTAATCTAGATTATACAGATCCAATAAATATATTAGTATTTGTCACTGTAGTATTTGTTTTTTTATAGTAGCAAAAACTACACGGCATTGCGCAATTTTCGCTAGTGCAATACCATTAAAATACTATCTAAGAATAAATCAACTTTCACTCCAGGTGGAATACAAGTTCGAAAATAATTTTGAATTCAGAGCGTAACGGTTATTGTCACAGAAAGTGGAATAGGCGAACCAAGTACCGGTTCACTTTGGCACCAATGCCGTTGAGAAAGGCACGAATCCACTTCTCTTCAACTATAGGTTAAACAGAAGAGTAGATCGAATTCTCTAGATTTGTGTGGCAGCCTGTTTAAGAGAATGGCTACTCTGAATGTAAAACCATGGAAAAGTCAACGAGAAAACACCACAATAACTTTCGCAATAAGTCATGGCAATTCACAGATAAAGGAAAAAAAATGTGTAAAGCCACGATTGCGTCAGTCTTGAAAGGATATCGCATTAAAAAGGCAGATAACTTAAGCTCTTAATTAAATATTCTTATTCGCCAGCTATAGTGATCGTTCCCGATTTCTAATCGGGAACGATCACTATAGCTTGCGAAAAACAATTTTTACATCCTCACAAAAACCTTTATTAGTCAAGTTTATAGTTTCCATTGTTTTTAACAATGGTCTCCTATCGTTGTACAAGTTGATGCAATTTTTGTAAAAACTTTTTTGTTGGAAGAAGGTTGTGAGGTACTTTTCGACTGACTGTACAGAATCATTTTTTCTGTCATTTAAATGGTTCTGTAGAGACGGAAAGGAATGAAAATCCGAATGAGTTAAGTCAGGAGAATATGGTCTGGATATGCTGGAGGGATTGCCATTTCACCTCTTTAATCGTCTGCAAGGTCCATTTTGCAACATGTAGTCTTGCGTTTTCGTGGTGGAAAATTACAACTTTTTGATTTGCCAAACTTGGCAGTTTTTTCTTGAAGAGCCGCAATTGAGATTGGTGATTTGGTCGCAATATTTCTTTGCAATTATTGTTTCGATGACTGGAAGAAGCCCAAAGTGAATTATTGCTCTATAATCCTACCAAAAGGACAGCAACACCTTCATTAGATGAAAGCCCGCTTTAGCCACGGTTTCTGCACGTTAATGTTTTTTTGCAACTGTTTCCGTCGAACGTTATTATAAACAAACCATTTTTCATCGCCCGTGATAATTCTGTCCAAGAAAGTCTCCTATTCGTATCGAAGTAGCAAAGAAATCGTTGCCGAAACACGATCGAGCGTGTTCTCTTCCGTCAGAAAACGTGGCACCCACGTGTCCAATTTGGAAACGAACCAACTCATGTCTCTTTCAAACGGTGAAAAAGTAGGAGATATCGATTTTCAAACTCTTCACAATCTCTTCCGTTGAAATCTGGTTTATTCTCCACGGTGACAAGCAGAGTGTTTTAATCGACGTCAAGTGCCACCCGAAGCGTAGGTGATCTTTTAGGCTGTAGTGATTATCATCACCTTCACATACATACATACATACATACATACATACATATCATACGACAAGCATTCATTGGCTAATCTCAAAAGTAGCCTGCACGCGAGGAATAATTTTTCCGCGCACAAGCTTCAGAGCCTGTGTTCGTGATACACCACCTTATATAAACAAAACATGAGCAAGCCTTCTCTCTGTTTTCTTTCGTCTCCTTCCTTGTTGCCAAGATGTAATCTTCAAGAGCTCTCGTCTTGACCTTGTGGTCAGACGTTAAAGATCATTACCAACATTTACGCAAGTAAGAACTCTTAACTCTTTTGAGCTCTACCAACTTTTCCAACTCACATTTCCTTACATGCAACAGGAACTTTATTTTTCTAAAACTACAGTTTAATAATTAATTCAACTTCGTGAGTTCCGGTACAAATATTACCCAAATCTAAGAGACGTAACTATCAACATTCAGCTTACATGCATGTACATCAAAACAAATAAATTCAAATGTTATGTTTTGAACCATTACGTTCTGTCTTGTATTTTTGCTATGTGCTATTTTACGTCAAATATAAATTGCATTGTGACCACCACATTTGATGGTGACCTCCAGCGTCTTTGCTTGTCCTTTTCTACGTCATTCCTAATCAAAGTTAAATAAATGTGGTAGGGTCCGCCACATCTGATTGACAATCCTTCACATTTTTATTGCTGACCCGTCGTCCGATTCGCACCCCGTTATAAGGTTAAAATCACCCTAATGAAATCTGCCAAACCACATTTCGAATGTTCGAAGAGCTGGAGCATAATCCCAATAAACCTTCTGTTTTTGTCGCATTTCCGAAATACAGAGAGCATAATATGGCGAAGGTGTAACTTTTCATCCTCAATCTTTAAGGCATTCATTAGTGCACAAAACGTCAACATTGAACAAAATCCGAATCGTAATGGAAGGTTTCAATCTAGAACAAACCAGAAATCGGCAAATAAACGCCAGAGTCAAGTTGTGGTCATTTTATATTAATGAAAATTGTACACGAACTTTTGCAATGAATTGATAATAACAAAAAGGTTAGTGATAATTAGCATTTATTTCTACTAAATCAAAAATTCTTTTAGGTTTTCTATGCACATTTACTTATTATGCATATATATATATATATATATACAGTTAATTATATGAAAACTATGTTTATTCATTAGTTGGAAATACAATAAATTAAAGATTTGCATGTGTACGAATATTTGTCCCCCCACCCCACATACACACACACTGTAAATTTAGGTCGTGACTTGATGTAGGCCACGAAATCCAGTGTTTAAACTAGTTAATAGAAATTTTTATATTATGTTGGTTTAATAAATTCTACATCTAATATCACAGGTTGCGCAACCAATAAGTTAAAAATAGGTACCTCCACTTTTTCGCGGGAAAACAGTATAGCATAATGAAAAAAGGCCACAAACTTAATAACAATAAAATTTTATCGTCAAAATATTTGTTATTATTAAGATGAAGACACCAAAGTATTTTTTCATTATTTTTTGAAATTTTTAATCATTTCTAGTACGTTCGAATTTTGGCTCAAAATCTTGTTTTGTTTACATCATCAGTGGACGTAATAATTACAATTTTGGAATTCTTGCAAAAATTAAATAATTGTCGGATTTTAACGAAATTTTCAGGATTTATTCACAAATGAGTGCAATTGTTTTTGAATTTTCTGTTTTAGAAAATCTTGGTAAAAAAATATATATTTTTACATATGTTTTTTTTTTCATCTATGATAGCCTAAACCTGGAATTATTATGAAAAGTTCACGTGCTTGGATTGAAGAAAATAGAAAAATGTTTTCTAGCTAATGTTAATTAAACTTTATTAACTATTAATGATTAAACAGTATTTTAATTTTTATTAAAAAAAATCCAGATCAATGTGTTAATTTTCTTGCTTACTTATTTTAATTTCATCTGTTATTAAATTTTAAAATTTAAGACAATTTTATAGTACATTTTATTTTTTCATAAAGCATCTTCAAATGTAACTAAAAGTCAATAAAATAATAGCTGAAAATATGTTAATTTGTAAAAATTACTCGGTAGTTAAAAACGAAAAAAATGCGTTCCCTTAGATTTCGTAAATTTATGTAAATTCTGGTCATCCGTACTATCTATCATCACCTTAGAACTTATCAATCCGTCAATAGAGATTAAAGAAAAACAGGACTCGTTAATAAATGCTTGTATATTACTTTTTATGCTACAAGTAATATTTATTTAAAATTTGATTAATTTAACTTTAAATTTGTTAATTTTACTCAAATAACGTGTCGCAATAAATATTTTTGTAAAAATGTTCAGAATAACAATTTTGAAATGTTTCAATAGCTTGTGTTATGATTCGGTATTTTTAATCTAGATAAGTTTCCGGAAAATTGGTTTACATGCATTATGAAACGGCTTGATTCGGTATTTTAAACGTCAAAACTAAAGAGATGAAATACATATGGAAAATTTACTAATTTTCCCACGGTTAATAATACGTTTCCTACCGTAACTTGCCTATCCTCACGTCCTTCACGAGATTAAAAGTCAAACTTGTTAAATAAACCACTTTAAAATGGCGGGAGTAACATAAACTATTTTAACCGCTGAGATTTCAAGTAAAACAAGAAGCAAACAGGTGCTTATAAACACTTGGTCCCTTGTATACCTTCCTACTTCTGGCAGTGGTGATTTTTACTCACATTGACTGACGCTGCCGATTGTCCTATTTAAATTTGTCACGAGACATACTGAACGTTGATTGGTAAGATTGTCTCACAGAATATCGCGAACGCTGCCAGTTTGATCCTAACTGATTAACCCACTGTTGTGGTTGTAAGCGAGATTAATTTAAGTTTTTTTTTTGTTTTTTTTAATATTTGCATAAATCATTTATTTGTCCACATTTCGCTTAGTTAAATTATTTAGAAACAACTAGCTGTTAAATAGACATGATACTTTAATAAGTCCTTCCCGTAGTATTAATTTATTCACGCGAATCATTATAAAGATTGTAACAACTATTTTAGCATTGACTGCATTTGAACTTGGCTCCAAATGTAGGGGGATTAAATACATAATTATTATTACTAACAGTATAAATTTATTATATATAAAATTGTTCCGTATTTTGCAGCTGACCTATTTTAGCCGAAGAGAAACGCACATATCTAGATATATGTGTTATAAGACTTTTAGGAAGCAATCAAGGTTAGCAATTAACTAAACCCACCAACGCCGGGGCTTATTAACTACTGACAATAGAAGCATCCAATTTAATTTTCAACAATTATTTATTGACGATCCAAATCATTTGTAAAGGATTTCACTGCAAGAATACATTGAAAATAAAGAAGAAAAGAGATGTCACTGGCCAGAAATTAAAGCAAGAGTTACTGAAATAGATCTATTATATATCTTCTGTTTGCATCAACATCTCTCTAAATCTAATAACCCCTCTATCCATAAAGGAGGGAGTGTTTGAAAACTTCTAGTCTATTTGACAGTGATGTAAATAGGACTGTTGTCAGTCAGTTATGTACCATGCGTGATACACACTTAGGCGATCATGTATCTTTCGATACACGACGGACGAGGCAGATTTTTTCCCCGCAGTAGATTGCCATTTCTTTCTGCGGTAGACCAGCTGCTATCCAAGTCTATCCTTTTATTTACCCATAGCTGGGGGGAGAAGAAGAGGATTCATACTTTTCCCCAAGGGTATTAGCACGTAAGTGAATGTAATGGATTCCATTGGAATTCGAACTCTCCGAGCCGCTATCCATTACTCCACCGTAAGCGCTCCTTGAAAGCAATGTTTAAATTCGTAACGTTCCCTTTCTAAATTTAGCACTGTAAATATGTGCCTCATTTGTTCCACACTAACGACGTTAATAATATTGAAAATGTTATTTCTTCCATAAATGCAGTTGAAAAATGATCACGTCGTAAATGTTAAATTTCGGTGAAAAGCACAATCAGTTTAACGATCAATCAGAACAGAATGAAGAAATAGTTACAATTATAGTTATTTCTTATAGTGTAGAATGGCGTAAAATTGTTAAATTATTACAAATAAATTAACGACTTTCGTGTATAGAAAGATAATTTTGGTCCCAGGAAAGAAAATATCTTCTGTTATTTTTTTTCAAATAGTTTCAAGACACAAATTCGACTCGTTTAATTGGCGCAATCTTATAAGAGCACAACATTCAAAAAGCACGGAACTAACTACAGTGATAACGATCTGCGAAACTATATAAGAGTTGACAATGAGCTCAATACCGAGTGTAGACAGGGTTTCATGTTTGAACAAATTATATTTAAGTGAATCTCCTGATCAGAAGATTACATTCAATCGTGAAACAGATTGTGACCACTATCCTTGAGAGATAGAGAGTGAGTGTGTATATATACTCGACTCTCCCGCCGAATTCGACGTATGAGGGTCAAGCAGATCAGTTTCTAGGAAACCGACAGCAGCACGTAAGGGCCGAATACAGAGACCTGGTGAACTACGTGCCACAGGGTCCCCCATACGACCCTCCGCAAGTTTTGAATTCAGAGTTGTCTTTCTCCTAGGCCAGTTACCATCCAAGGCTATAGAACCCAGTCTGTCCCGCTATTTACCCATAGCTGGAGAGAGAAGAAGAGGATTCCCAATTAGCACGGAAGTGAATGTAATGGATTAGACTTGAATTTGTACTCGGCTCTCTTATTCCTCATTCGGTGCCGCTATTCATTACTCCACCGTGCCCCCTTATATATATATATATATATATATATATATATATATATATAATCCGTCCGGAACATGGTCATCGTTCCCAAACCGATGTGTAGAAAACTTCTGCACATTGAAATTAACAAACGCGCTGGTACGATAGACAGAATTTCATAAATATTTTTCTTGCATGTTTGCGGAAATATAGATATTAGATTCTGGTCAATTAGTATCCGTTTATTTAAACAAAATCTGGAAAAGGAACAAGCGCTTTCGCTTATTTGGCCATTATATCGCTTAACTGAGCTAGTCACTGCTAACTCTTTCGTTGGCCAGATTTTGCGTCTTCTTTAGCAGCCATATTTTCTTTTATGGGCATAGATACTCTTGTATGTAATATTCCAAACCCAAAGTAGGCGACAGAATGTGAATATTAATTACATTTCATAAAGAAAATTAATCTTATCTGCTGACTTTGTTCGTATACACTCACATTTAGTAAATCAATTTTCATAAATTCACTTTAAAAAAAAAAATTGTCTCAAAAAGACCCTTTTTCAGTGTCGAACAAGTTAAAAAAAAAATTTAAAGGCTGACTCTTACTTTCCACCACCCTCTTGAGTTCATGTGGAATCCATTTTTATAGCTTCTGATTTTCTTTTTAAATATTTTTATACGATCTACTACCTTTGATGGAGTCACCTATTATTTTCACCTTTTAATGAGGAAAGAGGATTTGGAAAATCTGATATTCACGGACAGGGGAAGAACAGAGAAAAACAACGCATAACATATTTAGTGAGCTTGAGTAAATGGCTGGCGTTACAGGGCTTATGGGAAATAGCAGAAAGAAAGTTTAAGATCTACAAGTGACAGGAAGAAGAATTATTACCAAAAAGTACAATTACCACTTTTCTGAAAATCGTTCTTAAGGGGTATGATCACAAAATAATACAAAAGCTAAGTAGACTTTACAGACACTTCTAAGATTTCTCAAACATACTGCGAAAGATGGCTTCTGAAGTTTAGTTAAAAATTTATTTTCATAAATTTTGATAACATTAACAATTGAAATTCTGCTGTTTTATTGATGATTAAACGGCTGTAGTCTCTTCAAAGACACCGGTGACCGGTATTAGAACAGAGATTTCGACAAAATTATAAAGAAATACAAGACTGGACTATGAATGTTGATTTGAAATGGAGACGGGTCCCATTTCAAAAATTGGTACACTCTTCATCCGTTTATTATTATTATTATGACGTCAGAATTAGACATTGAAAGTCTGTCAATTTCTGACCAAAAGGAATCAAAATCACAAGGAAACAAAATTGTCATTGTATAAGCGGCCAATATATTTTTAGATAAAATATCATTTAAAAATTGGCTAACGGTTTCCAAGAAGAAACAGCGCTGGATGGTGGGGGGCGAAGAATAACGTTGAAAAGCTTAAAAGGCAGAAAAACAAAAGAATTGAATAATGAGCCGGTAATAAAATCAAATCACCACAGGATTTGTTGAGATATTAAGCTTGGCATTTCTCTGGGTTATGGTTGGGGCGTTACTTAGGCTCTGGATATCTCCTTTTCAAGATACATCTGACAGGTTGCACTGAATTACAATGGAACCAGCATCAGAAAGAAATCATTGACTTAACCGATCAACAAAGAAAAAGTATTTAAAAATCTCAATTAAAACGAGATATTGTTTTGAGGGGAAAGCAAAATTGCGGAGCTTAATACGAAATCGGCAATTTCATATTGAACAATCTCGTATCAAGTGGAAACTTTGATGCCGATCAATCATGCACGGAGAAAAGGGAGAAAATTTAGATGAAGTTAAAAAGTCGGAATCATAGACGAAATAATCAAGCACGTGTATTTTTTTTCATCTTTTTTTTTTTTTTCGTTCTTTTCCGAAGATGAATTGGTTTAGACACAATGATAAAGTGCCTGTCCTGTCATTTTCTGTCTTATTGCACCAGGTGACACAGAACGAAGCTGCTTCACGACTCATCAGTCATTCACTGTGAAATGCAAGTAGCGATTTATAAATGCAACGTAATGATATGTTTACCAGCTGAACACCTGCCTCTCTTGAAAAAAATAAAATAAAATAAAATAACGTGAAAGGTGAAAGTAATAGTGGTAACGAAATAATAATAATAATAAAAAAAAAAAAAAAAAAAAAAAAAGGAATAAGTGAAAATGGTGTATACACTTCATTGTCCCCAAGCAAGAAATTTTATATGCAAGAAAGAAAAATTGTTTAAACTTGCGATGCACAAAAGTTGATTATTTGAATGGTTTGGTTGTGGAAAAGGACAAACGCCAACATCCTGATTTTCAATTGATTTGATAGTTTTGCATAAAGGGTATCTTAAGCGGATGATTTGCCGAACTCTTCCTGTAGGTCACATTTGTTATTATAAGTTCGATACTTACTGAGTGTCACATATAAATAAAATAATGTCTGTTATATATGACAAGTCAGTATAAGTTTACATTTTTTTAGATTCATGTAAGTGGATATTGAAGTCAACCCAGAGGCGACAGTGTTTCATGCTCAACGCAATCGTCAGGATGTTGACATCACTGTCCACTTTTATATTTACATACGCTCTATCCCAGATATTGAACACTGACCCATAAATACAGCATACCTTAAAACTAATATATATATATATATATATATATATATATATGGGAGGGGGACAAATATTCGTACACATACAAATTTTTAATTTATTGTATTTCCAACTAATGAATAAACATACTTTTCATATAATTAACTGTACACAGATGCATAATAACTAAATATGCATAGAAAACAGAAAAATTAGATTTAATAGAAAAATCCCATTTATCCATTTTAATGGGTGAAAAAAGTATTCGTACAATGCAAATTTCAGATTTTAAAAATTAAATTGCTTTAATACTCTACATTATTCAAGAGGAATATTCTAGAATGTCCCAATAGTGTTATCAGTAGTTAGTTTTAGCCTAAAAATATAAACAGAACATTCTGTAATTGATATTCGTGCAAAAAGGTTTTCATCATGGCAAGAGGTAAAGAATTGACAACTTCGCAAAAAGAACTGAGTGTTAAGCTCTGGAAAAGAAACTAAAAGTTACAGGAAAATCTCAGACAATCTGAATATTCCATTTACTACCATTAATTCATTCATTGCAAGGTATAAAAAAATCAAGTGTTGAAAACTAAAGAACAGCTGCTCCACGAAAGATTTCTTCGAGGTCTTAGAGGAAATTAATGCGTCAAATTAAACAAAATCCAATGATTACTAGTCAAGAGTTGCAGGATGATTTGCTTTCATCATGAATCTGTGTCACTAAACGAACAACAAGCAACAAAATTCATATGAACACTCTAAAGTGACGTTCCCCTCGAAAAAATCCACTGCCACTGAAAAGACAGATGCCAGGTTAAAAGTCGTCAGTGAACATAAGGATAAAGAAAACTCGTATTGGGAAAGAGTATTAAGGACAGACGAAACCAAAATTGAGCTGTTTGTACGTAATTCTAGAAATCATGTATGGAGGAAAGATGGCGATGCCTGCAAACAAAAGAACATAGTTCCAACAGTGAAATTTGGTGGAGGCAGCATCATGGTTTGGGGATGTTTTCCTGCCAAAGGTACTGCCAACATATCAGTAATAGATGATAGAATGAATGCTGCAGCATATCAAAATATTTGGGAAGCAAATTTAATGATTTTGAAAATCTTGAACTTCCTCTTGATTGGATCTTCCAAGATAATGATCCTAAGCACACTGCAAAATCTACGGAAAAAAAAGAAAAAAGTCTTGCTGAAAATAATGTAAAAATGATAAATTTATATCACTTTACAAAAAAAAAAAAAAGAAAAAAAAATTAAGCAAAAAGTAGCTTAACCGGTTTATCAACGTTTTCTCAGAGCTCATTCGAGGACAAAAAAAATGACCTCAGTGACTAAGATAAAAATAAAAATGTTATATAATAAATATGTAACAACTAACAGCTGCGGAAAGAAATATAAAGGGGAGACAGGCCGCCCCCTTAAGGTAAGGCTTCGAGAACACCAAAAAGCTGTAACACGAGGGGAAGTGGAAAAATCAGGCGTGGCTGACCACATATGGAGAGAAAAGGGAGATCACCGCCCTCTGTGGGATCGGGTTGAAATCATAGACAAAGAACATCATTGGAAAATTCGTAAACTTAAAATCTCCTGAGCCGACTAAGCATAGAAACCAGTAATAAGGAGTGCCAGAGAAAAGCAATAACAACAACGAAAAATTGCAATATGAGCTTTGGTAAAAACCATTATGATAACAGCAAAAATTGCAATAGGAACACTGGTAAAAAATGGTTGCTGAAGACATTAGGTTTATAAGTCCCAGAAATTCATACACAGATATCCTTAAGGACACACAGCACAGTGGATAAAGGCGTTAGTTAGATACAGTGACAGTATGAATTCCATACCTGGTTAAGGCAGTGGAGAACGTAGAGAGGTGAATTGACAGGAGATAACTGAAATCCATTAGACATGGTACGTGGAACTAGAACAGTCTGCCCCAGCGAGGGAAATAAAGGGTTCAGTTCGACATTCCAACCACCTGAAGAAGGCCGGAGCAAAGATGAGGACAATAGTCCGAATAATGTAAATAGTGAACTAGCAGTATAACCAGTCTTCGACCGGGTCTTTCATTACAGGAATTTTTTGCCGTTCAAATGGAGCAGTTTAAGTTAGCCCCCAAAAGATTATAGATTTTCGATTTTTCACCTTCAAGGTTGTAATTTTTTCCAGCTAATTTGGACTAAAAACCGGCAGTGAGGAATTATCTATCAAACAAAATAATTTCATAATGGACAGGAAGTAGTGGAGAGTCATTGTTGTCAACAATTTGGACTCAAAACTGGTACTGAAGAATTATCTATCAGATAAAAAATGTTCATCGAAATCAGATGAAAACTTGAAATACATAAACAACATCTGATCACACACACAATTTTAAAAATAATAGATATAGACTAAAAGCTAATTGCATTTAAGCTTAACAACCACCTCTTCCGCTTAACGAGGAAGGGCTAACATATCTCAACAGGAGTAGATGGGCTCACCTGTCGCTCGGTTCACAGCCCTCTCCCGTATTTTGAATAGGAGTAGAGGTTTATCTCTTGTTTAGGATTGAGTTTCAGATTCCTTTTAAATCGTCATTCTCTTTCACTCCCAATAGCCCCTTGCGTGGGGTGAACTGATTAATACAGGGTGATTGAAAAGTAACTCCCCATTTTAAAATACTTATAATTTATTTATTAAGTATAATTTTTACAAGAAATGACAGAGAAAAAGCATTTAGCATGAGGTTTTATTTAAAATTCGATATAGGCACCAGATTTCGCTATCATCTTCTCGAGTCGCCCAGGAATCGCATCAATTGATTTCACCAGGAACTTTTGTGGTATGGAAGACGTAACTTCTTGTATTCGTCCTTCAAGTTCTTCCAAAGGTTTGGTATAGAATTTTTCCTTTAACCAACCCCAAAGCTTTAAGCCACTCATAGAGAGAGAGTTACTTTTCAATCACCCTGCATCAATTACAACTGTGTAGTTAATTCGATCCTCACGACCTTGTACCATACTTAGACTTTATATCACAACAGCTTCAACTGAAATTCCGAGCTATCGTTCCAAACCCGTTAAAAAATATTTAAACTGAGTCGTATACAACCACTTCCTAAAATCGATGGTGAAAAAAAAAAAAAAAAAAAGGCTTTGAGCAAGTAAAATCTGAGGGTCTTGTAAAGGTCATCTTTCTTTGAACATCGTGAACTGGCGCTACAGAATCACAAAGGACTGTACCAAATAACAGAAACCGAATCACTTGAGGACTACCAACAGCAGAAACAACTAAAATGGATAGCACATGTAACTCGAAGAGAAAATAATGACAATTAAAAATGTTAATATTCCACACAAAATAGAAGGTTCGGAAAGAAACCCTCATCAATACTGGAAAGAGCGATAACAGCTACTGGATTCAAGAAACCAGTTTTTCTAAAAATGTTTTTTTTAAGAGAAAGATTTTATAAATTTTAATCAAAAACAATATTGGCTGCTTGGTCGATGAATGTCAAATGTTTCGTTATAAGTATATTGCCATTACCATCAGTAAATAACTATTTGTTTCTCGTTGAGAACCTCTAGTCGAAAACATAATAATAGCGAAAAATTGTGTTTTGGAAATTACTTCTTCAACAGCAACACGTATTTCGCAGTGTTACTCTTTCTCTTAATAGCGTAACACAAACTTTCTATTTTTATATTTGTTTTAATCAGCTGTTTAATAAAGTTAAGCTTTATTCAATCTCTCCAGTAATAATGTAAGACAGCCTTGAAATTATTGTGGCGTTAATTTGTAATTTTTTTTTCTTAATCAACTATTCATTATGTATTATTAATGTACATTGACAATTAAAAAAAAAAAAAAAATACAGTTTACAGAGTGTAAAATTCAGTTTCGCGTTGGGAGCTAAAGTAAGTGTAGAGTTTCAGAATAAAAAGATCCGTATCGTTTACACACAGCAAGATGGCAATGTTCTGTTACGTAAGTTTTTAATGATTCTGTTAAAGTAATCAGCTACGAAAATTGACATTTTTGGTCGAGGAGTGTGTCGCGTTTTAAAAAGTACTGCGGGGTCTATTTTCTAAAATAGTATTTATCTAATTGTGAAGAGTTTGTCTGTTGTACATGGCAAAATATTTCGGGCATATCCCTCAAATTGTGTGGTTTTAACGCAAAAACAATGTCGTTACTTCATGAAGAGAGACTACAGATTTCTATATATTGAAATTTCTTATAGTAACAATTACTTTTTGTGACCATTCGAAATAATGACGTTATTGTGGTTATATAAAAAACAAACAAGCAAAAAATACAAACAACAAAAAACAACAACGCAAGACAACAACAACGCAAAACAAAACAACAACGCAAAACAAAACAACAACGCAAAACAAAACAAAAAAAAATGTATGTGTTCATTGAAAAGGCAATTTCCCTAAACAATTTTTCTCCCAAATATATTTTCTACTTTAATGATCAAATCTTACTGACAACAAAGATTGTAAAATAGAAATTTCAGTTATATATTCGTTTCCTCTTGTTATAACGAGCTATGTGGAGAGCATTTAATTCTACTTTGTTTCATTAAGCAAAAGGCTTGGCTGCAAAAAACGTTATACAGTTATGCCTTACTTGAACTAATGCTGGTCAATCTCCTCACAGATCAAAGAGAGAATTGAAGCAACAGAAATGTGGTTCTACTGAAGGATGCTGAGAATACCATGAACTGAATATGTGAGCAACGACGTAGTTTTAGAGAAAATGGAAATAAAAAGGACATTTATACTTAATATCTGAAAGATACAGTTGAAATTTCTAGGGCACATAAGAAAAGAGGGCTTGTAAAGTTTGATGTTCATAGGACAGATTGAAAGCTAGAGGGAAGAGAGGAAAACAACACATTACCTACCTAGAGAGCTTGAGTAAATGGATGACATAACATGGTTTTGGAGAGATAACAAAAAGATTAAATTTATTAAGAGCTACAAAGGGCTGGAAATTACGGAGAGCCATGATCGCCCACGTCCTGAAAACTTTTTTGATGGAATACTTTCTCGGTCAGGACTGCAATTTTTCATCACATATATTATATATATAGTATTTAGGCAGCAATCCTTCATTTATGTTTTTAGTGTTACGGCCACAATGTGGTGTGTTCAGAAAATAAAACATCCCTATAAAACTAAAAACATATGCACACACAAACTGAAAAGATAAAATCATCGTTGATAATGGATAAAAGTATAGCCGAAAGCGCTCAGAATTATAGAACATTTGGACAGTTACTACACACTGTTTCCAAAAAAGAAAACACTTGTTCGAACACAAGAAAAATTAAATAAAAAGCTTCAACGTAGTACATTGTAGTTTTTAATGAACACACACACAATAAATAAATATATATAAATATATATATATATATATATATGCATGCACGGACGCATGGCAGTAAAAGAATGTTGTTTTGAATTGAAAAAAAAAAATAATTTCTCATCCAGCAACGTGCATGATAAAGTCATAGGGCACCTGCTTCTATAAATAGTTATTCACGCAATAAAATTATTCGATTTTTCTACTTTGGGTATTTTTTTGCCGCACCACAGGCTATATCTATTCCTACTTTAAGACAGTATTTGCTTTTACACCATTGTTGTATAAAAAAAAAAAAGCACACGTTTAAGAACAAAATCAAAAAGTATATAATAAACAAAAAAGTGCCTAAGTACAAAAAAAGTCTCACTGCGAATATCCTCTTTCATCCTTTTCAGAAATAGGTATGCTTAATTACATTTATGCAAAATACTGCTCAAGACAGACGTCAAATGCTGGTGTCCCAGATAAAAAAGGAATATAAAAAATAAAAATATTCTTGAAGTTTAATTTCCAGTTGATTACTTTCTGTAATTGCGCTGTCACTCACTGTGTGATTAAAAACATAGATCGGGCAAAACAAGTATTCGGTATTAGGGGGAATTGAATGAAAATTGTGATCGCTATGAATCCAAGAATAGTTTCCGTACTTAAAAGAATGATAAATACTTTTTGAACAATACAAAACATTGAGATAAAGCCACATTGGTGCAGCAACTACCACAAGACGAACTCATTAAACATTACTTACAATTCTTGCACGTTAATCATTACACAACAGGGACAATGTCGCTTTTTTATTAAAGCTAATTTTCGTGTAGTGAGAGGTGGAATATTTTTACATGAAAGAAATACCAATATCAGCTTAGCTCAAATTCCGAACTTTCCAAAAATACCCATGAGATATGCATCAACTCGTCTCTTCTTGATTCGCTTAGGCGTTAAATGTCAAGTGAGACTAGGCTCTCTAGCCATGGATGACAATCAGCTTAGGACAAGAGAAATTGAATCCCAAACCACGAAGAAAATATTAGGAAACCACTCTTATCTTTTCCAATAGTGATATCTTCTGAAGAGACATAGTATTAAATAATTAAAGCTTTTAAAAAATATCTTAATTAAAAAGCACAAAGATTCCCGTAAATACAGGTTTGTAGAAGTTTTTTTTTTCTTATGGATAATATATCTGACGAAAACCGGAGGGTGTATGGGTCGAAACGTTGTATCAACACCATCGAAACAACGAAGTTTGATTGTCCAAACAAGATTTAGTTATTGAATCTTAAAGTTGCAGAAAATTAAATATTTTTTTATTAAAATAAATTGGGAAGCAGAAAAGTTTATTGAATATTATCGTTAAAATGAAGCAAGAAAAACAAAAAGAGAGAGAACATTATGGATAATGGAATACGGAAATAATTTGTCAGTTGTGAATCTGTAATCCTATGAATTGTAGATGTTGAAACTGAACACCTTTCCAGACAGACCGGCCAGACAAAATCTAATGACATTAAATGACAGTAGAAAGTTATATGCTATTGAATTAGTCAGGGCATCCTGCTGAATTCCTTGTAGTAGTGGTGTGCTTCAAAATTAGTGAATTATTTTGTTATATATATATATATATATATATATAGATAACATTTTTATGCCGTTACCACCAGTAGATAGATTGATAGATATGGATTGTAACCTCATAGTTACAAACTGGACTAGTTAAATATGAAAGAACAATCAAAAGTGAAAATATTGGTAAAAACATTTTTAAAAATGGTTTTAAAATGTCAGAAAAAGGTGTTAGAGAAAACTTTAAATGGTAAAATTGACGAACAAGAAAATATTTCAACAAACTTGTTACGAATGTAAACAGAGACAAGATGTAGAATGTTGAAAACGATGGCTAAAAACTTGAAAGCAACCAAACTACCACCTTCAAGTAACAATGAAAAAAAGAAGTGTGAGGGAAGAGATACATAAAAACTAATTTCTCAACAGTAATTCTATTTTTCATGATCTTGGATGGACCTGGTGGCTAGACTGGAAGTTAGGTCCTTCATGAGAATAATTCAAGTTGATAACAGGGCAGAAGTGGAATAATATTTAGGGTTAGTATTGTATATTATAAGTCCTTAAAGTCAAAGTTGATGGTGGTTTAAGTTAGAGGCAGAAAATTATAATTCTCTGTATTTAAGTTCTTAGGCCAAATGATATTTTAAGTGACGCAAGTCACAACCAAGAAACTTTCAGCTAAAAAGTCTATTCGCGTAAGACAATAGTCATTCATATTTTGCAAAGCTGGTTTTTGTCCACCCTGACAAAAAAAAAAAAAAAAAAAAAAAACTTCAAAGAACAGAAATTAATGGAATGGTCATTCGTTTTTTTCAGATGTCAATCCAATAGAAAAACTCTAGCCAAAAGGATGTATATGAGAATGTAAAACAATATTCAAGCAAAGAATATATCTTGAAAGTACTACAAACTATTGCAAGTAAAATTAAAGTCGAAACAGTAAACTTAAGAATGATGGTTACAGAAAAAGAAAGAAAGAAAAGCCTCTATTAACATAATAGAAATTTATTCACATGGTCTGTTGTGTTAATCAAATATGTTTGTGTGGCCAACATCGTTTGAGTTTATTTATAAATAAAGGTTTGTGTTACATTTTACAGAATAAAAGAATTGCCTCCGCCACACAAAAATATAATAGTATTTTTAATAAAAGGGAATATTTTGCAGTTTTGCTCATATAAATACCTTAACATTTAGGCGCATCGGCTGGTTAGTACTAAATTTATTGCGAAAATATTTATTTAAAATCTAACAGGGTTTGATTTGATTTCTACGGCTTATCAACCAATTGCAGGTTGAATGAAAGCCAGAAAATATTTTTAGATTTTATTTTTTTTAGTTAATGTTTTAATGATGCAAGTCTTACTAATTAACCCATAACTGGAGGAGAAGAGATGTATTCGCATCTTTCCCAAGGCTATTTGTGCGTAAATGAATATAACGAACTTAACAGGAATCTCAGAAATTTGACAGTTTTTTGGTTTTTTTTTCTTTTTTTTTTTTACTCAGTTGCTGATCGCGAGCACATTAGAACATATTCTATTAATCAGTTTCAGACAAAATAAAAACTTTATTGAATATTTTTAAGAAATTATATCCCTGAGTATTATATCAATTTATATTTATAAAGTTATTAGAAATTTTATAAAACTAAAACAATTTCAAAGTTAGAATGCTTGTCTCCGTTGATAATTGCATAAAAGAAAAAACTTGTTGCAACGAATGATTTATTTTTATGGAAATATTTCGATTAGCAGTTGCCAGTCTTGGTCACTCATTAATTTGAGTAAAAAAAAAAAAAAAAAAAAAGTGCAAAGAAACTAGAAACGCTTAAGAATTCAAATCAAGAAAAACAGTTTTTTTTTTTCTTAAGCGTTTCACCCCAAGCAAGGCGAAAAGCCACTAGGACGCAAGGGGTTACAGAAAATTTGGAGCAAGATCAGATAGGAGTGATAGAAGAAAGGATGAGGAGAAGGATAGTGGATAGATCAAAGCAACTGGAGATGTCGATTGACATTACATTTGAATAGCTGGAGATTATAGCTCTCAGGGAAACTGGAATAGGGAAGGGAGTTCCACAGGCAAGAGGTGCAAGACATGAAGCTATTGGAGTAGAAGAGACGGCAACATTTAATAGTTTCAACGGCGGTGAAAGGGTGAGAGCGGTATGTCAGCCTCGTAGGGCGCTTGAACTCATGAAGTCTGGGAACCAGCGAATGCAGCTCCTCGGAGCAATTGCCATGAAAGTATTTGTAAAACAGACAGAGAGAGGCGACGGCGCGTCTGTGAGAAAGTGACTGTAGACGAGATCCCAGATCAGGGCCATGACGTTTACAATGTAATAGCAAGTTGAGGCGTTAAAAAAAAAAAAAAAAGATTGTTTTTTTTTTACTCTATAAATTGCCATTTTTTAAAATTAAACTAACAATTTTTCTGTTAAATATTCACGTGTATTTGTGTTTAATACTCCGTCCGCGCTTCATATAGACAATGCATCAAGTAGGCAGAGGAGATAAGAAATCTTCCTGTGTCTTGTGTATTTCCAGTTGTATGAAAAATGAAAACTGTCTTCAAACGAAGAAACTTGACTAAAATAAAGCCATAAATTTGTAAAATTCACATCAATTTCTTGAATATAAAAAAAAAGTTTTGTATTTGCCATTTATTTACTTTCTTTTCCTTGCAAACGTTGAATAATTTGACAAAGACAAATTTTCGCGCCCACCCCCAACTTTCCACGAATTGTTTTCGAACATAGGCCAACAAGTTTAGAATTATTCGATTCATAATAATACCATTGTATTGGACTCGGCGTTCTACTTGGATATTTTTAAAGAGAGTGCGTCTTCTGCGGGCACAGCTATTTATCAATACGAAGAGCAAGCATCAACTGTTTTCACCTGAAACAGAATTTTGATAACAGCAATGGTATGCGGTATTGCTTCATGTACACATTTAAAAGCATGCAAACAGTTTTCCTTTTAGCAAAAAATAAAATAGGAGAAAACTTTCTAAATACAAATGCCGCTTTCGTTTAAACAACAAATTAACCTGTGTCTATTACGTATAATAATGTATATTTTTTTCATGATTATAACTTTGAATAAATCAAAAGGATTAAAACTTGGTAAAATGAACGGTTTCCGGTTATGTGGTAAACCACTAAATATTTGTAGCAAGTTTTGAAAAAAATTGCCGCTTTCGTTTCAATCACAAACAGGAAAAAAAAGGCAGACAACTTCAAAACTTTAAAGAAGTTTTCGTGTGTGTGTGTGTGTGTGTGTGAGAGGAGGGTGGCTGAGTTCATCGTGTTGGTTATCGTGTAAAAAAAATTCCGACAGATACTATGATGTCAAAATCCGATATAAAGGACGACCACACTTATAATTTGATGAGAATGGAAGCTCTTAATCGTTTCTTTTGGTATTTGTTGAGAATAGATGGAACAGCACGCAATAGTTTATTTTATTTAAATGTTTTATTTTTACTTTTTTTTTTAAACAAAGAATTTCTGCAATAATCCACATAAAGTACTTTGGTTGTGCGCGATTTCGATCATGAAAAAAAAAAAAAACACCGTTTATCCCAGTTTTTAAATGTTTACAAAAAATATATAGACTTATCCGAATTAAAGAATCATAGAATTTTAGTAACCCTCATTTCAATTTCAAACATTTTCGTGAATTTCATTGATTGTTAAATAAAAAAAATTAGCTTCGAGAAATTTCCATAGCAAAATAGTCAAAATTTGTGCAAAAATAGGCTCAACCGTCATAAAAAAAAAAAAAAAATCATTCTCAAATTCATCCCTAATTTAAATGTTTCAAGAAATCCTATTGGCTAAAAAAAAAAAAAAAAAAAAATAGGACATTCGCCCACGCATTTCTCAGAAAAATTCGCAACGGCTACCAAGCTCCGTTGGAGCCGATTTCGTTGTTAAGAAAACTGTAAATAGAAATAGCAAACGAATTTTCGTCGCATTTGAGATTCACACACGCGAAAGATACACACGGGAATTATGTTCCGCCAAAGAAACAAACTTCCTTTATGAGAGATTAGAAAAATTTACACAACAAACTTTTTCACTCAATATCTATTATAGAAAATCTTTTGTCTAAGTTAAATTCAACATTTTTAATCAAAGGCATACAACTTTGTAGACATTAACATTTCCGAAACAGCAAAAAACTTTTTCCCTAAAATATACTTTTGCACACATCATTACAAACAAATTGTAAATTGTGTATGTAAAAATTTAATGTGTTGATTCAAACATGTATTTTTTGCCGTGATTGAATATCGTTACCATTTGGCCATTTCTTATAATTTATGTTTATGGATATTGCATATTTGCAGCACTATCTTAAATATTCACGCAACCTTCTTAGATCCACTGCAGAATTATCTGAAAGAAAATTCTCAGCATTCCTTAATTAATTAATTTTGTTGATAAGACATTTTTCGTCAATAATAGAAATTCGATTAGTCGATTGGTGAACGTGCCAACGTTAAAAAAAAAAAAAAAAAAAAAAAAACTTCGAAGACATTTAAACCAATAAAACAAATTAAAACTCATTTTAAATAAGTCCGTGGTGATACTTAAGGTTTAAAATGGATTTTTAAAAATGAAAAATCTTCCTTGAGCTTCACCGTGACCTCTCTCATATATATATATATATATATATATATATATATATATATATATATATATATATATATTTTAGATAGTTTTTACCTTTAACTTTACTATAGTTATCGCTCTCATTTTCTGACAATGTGTGTGGTCGTTCGTATTTAAAAAATGGGCATTTTTATATACGCACACACACAATCAAAATTCTTTTTAAAATATTAGGCGGGGGGGGTCGATGAAGTGTAGTAAAATTTCCATTTATGATTAGAAAAATATAGTTTTTACTTAATAACAATATTATATAAACTGTACAAATTAATACAGAAATTTAAAGGATTTAAAACTTAATTATTCCAATTAAGTTTAAAAAAAAAAAAAAAAAATGAAAACAATACTTGTAAAAATTCATTATTTACATTTTTTTCTTAAGACAATATTATTAAAAGCTTTTCTAATTAAATATTGTATTAGTTTTATTGCATTTTTAAATTTTACGATTCGGAGCCGATTTTCGCTAAATGGGTGTCCTGTTTTTTTTAAAAAAAAAAAAAAAAAAAAAATTCTCCAAGGAGTTCTGCGTATAATTGATATAAACATTACGCGGTACAAAAATTTATTTCTCGAAATTTCATAAAATTTAATAAGTGGATGAAGGATAGATGTAAAAAAAACTTTTCCACACAGGATTTTCTTAAAAATTTTCATTAAAATTCGACAATTGATTGTTGCACGAATTTCCAACTCAATGTGTTTTTTCAAAAAAAAAAAAAAAAAAAAAAAAAAAAAAAATTTTCCTATATTAATCGTTAGTCCCCTCACTGAAGCAAGAAAAACAAGATTTTAATCAAAATTTCGAACGGTTTAAAAATGACCAAAAATATAATGTAATAATGAAAAAATCTTCTGTCCATTTTTCTTAATTAGAAACATTTTGACGATAAAATTTTGTTTGGGACATTTTTTCATCATGGTATGCTCATTTTTTAGTGCTACCTATACACACACACAAATTAGTGTGTGTGTGTGTGTGTGAGAGAAAGAATAGATTATGCTAATTTAACATAATATAATTCTCATTAGTTGCTAAGAATAACTGAAATGCTTAAATGTACGAGTAGTTCTGATAAGACAACATTGGACCACAATTTTTGGAGAGAATATCAAATTACAGCGTTGTAAAGTTTCGCTAAGTTAAAGAGCAGACGATATATAAAATGATTGCTACAACTTTACATTGGAAGTTATTCAGTTGCGCTGTAATCTTATTAGGTAAACTTTTTGACTGCCATTTCTATGATTATCGTTTTTATTTTTAAGTAAAATTTTAGGTTTAGGAGAACGAGAATGAATGACCAAGGTTAAATGATTTCTTCGCTACTTAAAAACCAGAATAAGTAAAAAAGAAAACGCATTCATATTGCGACTTTAGCTCGATATTAGCAATTGCTATATAAAATAAAAAATGGATGTTGGCGATACATCTGTATTTCTTCAACCAAACAACCACCAGAGTTATTGCAAGTGTTGACAAGATGGGGTGGCGAAAGAGAAAAATGGGAAATGTAGCAATGTAATATAACAAGAAATGGAAACGTGGGCAATAAGTGTGGATGGATGGATTATATATATATATATATATATATATATATATATATATGTGTGTATGTGTGTGTGGAGGAAGCGCTGGAATAAAATAGTAGCAGAAAACCATTTGCCTCCACCATCCATGAAATTGAGCACTAATTTTTGTGAGCGTATTGAATGAAACAATTTATTTCATTTTAATTCATAAATCTCCAAATAGTTATGTCATCTTTTAAAAAGGCACCGTCACTGAATTTTCAATACCTAAACTTTAAAATGAAAAAGCATTATTGAAGCTTTTTTTTTTTTAGCTTTAATTGAAAGCTAAAAATGATTAAATTTACTATTTCCAATAATCAAAATACCCTGGTGTATTTCTAATAGAAATTATATTGATTAGAATCTCAACTTTTTTGCTCGCTTTCAAAAACCGTTTTAATTCAGCCATTTTTTACACATTTGTAAACAAAAGTTAATTCTCAGTTTTAAAAATTTTCTAAAAATAAAATATGCTTTTCTGAAACTGCATTTAAAGAATATTAGCCGATTTAAAGTATGACTAACCTGATTTTAAAAAATAATAATATTTACTTTAATTTTAAAATAACAGAGAAATGAATTTTTAAAACAAACAGTAGCATGATTAAGTGCTTGTCAACAGCGCGTAATTTATGAGGTGTTGACAGTTTTATTATTTTTCTGAGGAGAACTTTTCTGTTAAAACATAGTTGAAGAAAATGACGGGTGAACGCTTTTCTTATGTAATTTTTAAGTATTCAGTAATTTTAAAAATGTTGGCAAATATTCTCCGTAATCTAATTTTCGGAATATTGAATTTAAATTGACTTTAGTCATAGCTCTTATTTTCTGATTATATAGTGTATGGTCGACCATACTTTCAAACAGAGGCACGTTACGTATGAATAAAGACAAAAATTCTTTTTTAAAATGTTGGTGCAAAAAGGCTTATATTGAGCTTTTCAATTTTTGATTCGTAAATATAGTTTCCACTGAAATACAATATCAACTACCCGGAAGAAAGTAATGCAGAATTTTAAAAGATTTAAATTATTATAAGTGAAAACAATTCTAGTAAAAATTCATTATTGATGAAATTTTCTAAGACAATAGTGTCTTTAATAGATCTTATTTATAAAAGCAATTAAAACTTTTATAATTAAATAATTAGATAGTTTAAGTTCATTTTTTTAAATTTTACGATTCGGAGCAGATTTTCAGGTAAAGAAAAAAAAAATTGTATGATTTACATTCTCCAAGGAGTCCTACTTTTAACTAATAACAAATTTGGGAAAGAAACTTAATTTCATGCAATTTCGAGAAATTAAGTGGGTGGGGGTTAAAAAAAAAAATTTTTTTTTACCAAAATTTCGAACGTGCTAGATAGGATAAAAAAAAAAAAATTAAATTAAAAAAATACTTCGGTCTTTCCTCTTAATAATAACAAACATTGACGATAAGATCGTTTATTTATTTATTTTTTTCATCATACTATGCTGTTTTTCAGCGAAAAGTGGACTAACCTACTTGCTTTGGTAATGCTAGACTGAAGCGTAAAATTATGATATTGGTTGTGTACAAAAGTTTGCAACTGTTTATTCAGCCTCCAGGTACGAACAAATAAGGGCTGGAAATTTTTGTACCCGACTAATATTGGTGGTGACAATAAAAGTGACACTCAAAATACTATTAAAAGATCAAAATTTTCTAATGAGCTAATGACTTATTTTGTAAACGCTTGCACACTCAAAATGCAATATACCATAGAATATTTTAAATTTAGCTCTGTTTAACTTCATTTGTGATAAGTTAACCATGTGATGCAATATCAACAATGTGTGATCTACCTACTCTAAGATTTTTCGAAAATTAAAAAAGGGATTGTCCACGTGGTATTTTGTTAAATGAGTCTCACTCTGACATGTGATGACTAGAAATGGTGACACATCAACTTCCTCAATTAAAAATCCACTACGTAACTCAATATACTGTAGAATTAGACGTGTTTTAAACATGTAACCAGTTAATAAATAAAAACGAACAAAAAAAGTAGCAAACAAAGACGAAGGCAAAAATCCTATTTTCATATAAGAAAGAAAAAAAAGGGGGGGAATGTCCATAAATTATACAGGTGTACATTAATTTATCACACTATCTTTTAAGCCAATCAATGATTTATTCATATTTAATATTTATCAGACTTTCTATCAATCTATGTTACAAGAACATGTTCTGTCGCCCGAATATTTTTATTATCAACAAGATTTAAATAACTCGTTCAGCGACAAATAGTAATTTTCGTCTTTTTGAAAAATGACTCCTTGTCACCTTAAGACACGACGGAGCACACTACTCTAGAGAATCACAATTTAAAAAATAAATAAATAAATAAAATAAAACAGCAACAGAATTAAAAGCAAAAATATCAGCCGAGTAATAGGTTTACTCATTGTTTGAAGTAAGTCACATCTTTTATATTGATTCATTCGAATTACTGTCTTTATAAAAACGTTTTGACCTTTACATTCTCCGTCCTTAATCAGGTGTTTGTCGTAATATTTAGTCTTCGATAAACACCGAGTCATCGAACTACTTTGTTCTCAGTACCTTTTTAGTTTTTCGTCATTACCAGTGTCTTCCATCGGGAATTTAACATCACTAAACCATTCTTTCAGGCACGGCAGAATCTCAGATAAAAACAATCGTAAACCTCATCTGGTTTCCTGGAATTCGCAAGTTCCATCACTGTTTGCCAACATAAAAATTATACACCAGAAATAGATGATTATCAGTTTTAAAATTTATACTCAACAAGAGACTGCGGCTCAAATAAAAGGTTTAGTCTGAAAGTCGTGGAAGGCTAGTAAATACAATAAATAACTGAGAACAGCCGGCGAGTTTAAGATTGATTTATTTGGGTTTTTTTACGGCTTAACCTTTTATGAGTTATTTAACGCCGAAACATTTTGGATTTTAAAAACAATTCTTTTTGAGAGTGAATATTGCACTAACAATAGTTTAAGAATAACTGATTTTTTCAGAGACAAGTTCTATTTAGCTGATAGTTTGAAAAGGAGACGGATTCATATTCTCCCCCCCCCCTCAAGGTATTTGCGCGTAAGTGTATGTAACGGACTAGACTGCAATTCGAACTCAATTATTTGAATTCTCATTCGGCGCCATTATCATTTACACCAACCGCACATCCATCGAAGAATAGAAAAACAAAAGCGTTTTAATAGAAACAGAGAAAGTAGTCGGAATGAATCAACGTCTTAGAAATTTAAAAACAAATAGTAACAAATTTCCGAATGATACTTTTTACTTCTGAGTACAAAGAATTAACTGAATACTATCGCAATTTTCAGATTTGAAGATAGTATGGGAAAATAGCAGAAGATAAACACTATATTTTATTTTATTGGCTTAGGTTTCTTGCAGTACAAAATAATGCCCCAGTGCTAAAACAATGTCATAAAGAGGATATCTTTAGCTAAAGGCTAGAGTCAAAATCAAAGCGAAAGTAGCAGGTGGTTGATTACACATGGATATTATTTCTGAAAAGAAAAATGAGTCAGGAGCCAGAAGATATCTGTCGATTCTGAGTAGGGACAGCTGACTCCCCTACTACTTAATGGTCGGCTCGAATGTGGATAAAAAGACGTTTCATCAAAGGTTTATAACTCAAAGTCCAGTCAACTGGACTATTTGAAATGCTTGTACCATTATGACCATGGCCATTGAGGAAAAATTTATCAACTGAATGGCGAATGATGAACAAAAGTTTCATGGTCAGATTTGATTAGAATAATATTTACCTTACGGCCATTTTTAACAACAGTAGCTTAAACTATTTCGTTTGGGCGGTGAAGCGAAAGTTGGGTCAAGTCAAAACTACAAGAGGTTTTAAATGGGAATCGTTAATTTTGGTTGTTCTATGTGCTTTGTCCCTTCAGGACGTGGCCAATCACGGCTCTCGCCGGCTTCCTGTTCATTTTAACCTTTAATAAAGGTTGTCTTTTTGCTATAACTCGTAATCTCTTCTGCCAACCAATTGTACACGCTCCTTAGGTAAATTATGCGCTGATTTTCCCCGCCCCTTTTGCCTTCAATGTGTGTTAAATTTTCAGAGTCACTCTCTCTCATTGTGTGCCTTAGAAATTTCAACTGTCTCCTTGTGATACGACATAAATTTCCATTTCTCTCGTCTTTGTTCACATGTTCAGTACATGGTATTCTCAGCACTCGTCTGTAGAACCACATTTCTGTTGTCTAAAGTCTTTTTCATTTGTGATGAAATGGTCCAACATTCATTGCCATATTGGAATATCGATATTAGGTACCTCCATGAGATCGTTTAAAAAAAAAAAAAAAAAAAAAAAAGCATAGTATGATGAAAAAGACGTCAAACTTGACGAAAACAAAATTTTATCGTCTAAATGTTTATTATTAAGAGGAAAGATCAAAGTATTTTGGGGGTATTTTTTTTTTTTTTTACATTTTTTTAATCGTTCCTAGCACTTCCGAAATTTTCGTTAAAAATCTTGTTCTTTCTGAGTCAGCAAAATTGACAGATGGCAACCATTTTTTTTTCCATTTTATTAAAAAAAAAAAAAAAAAAAAAAAATTGAAATTTTTAAATATCTATCATTTTTTCAAAACTTTAAGAAAATCAGAAATTATGTTTATTTAAAATATTTTGAATCCAGCTTAACTTAGCTTAGCTTCTGCGCCGAAAAGATGTAATTTGTAAATAAAACAAAGCAGGTCAAACTTTTGCATCACTTGACAGGTGATGAATGACATATTGACGGATTCCGTGAGGATAATTTGTTCTATGGAAGGAGAAAAGTGAAATTATTTACATTTAAGTGAACAAATTATTTACCTCGTTATTTTTAAGAAAAACTTTCACCTTTACGTTTACGATGCTTTATGGAAAATATATTATAAAGAAATTAAAATAAGACTGTTAAGAGCGAGATTAAATTTCATAAGAAAGGTATCTAATTAATTTATAGGTACCTTTCTTATGAAATTTTGTCAGAAGTGTATATAAAATACTATAATTTTATTACATTTTACTGTGTTATTTGTATTTCCATTTATTTTATTAATTTTGATATTTCATTTATGGAAAAATGTCATAACTGAGGTTAATATAAAATAAGATCATATAAATTTCATAAGATGATACTGATACTTGTAGGTACCCTTCTCAGTTGAAATTGAAAAATCAAATAAACTTCTCCACATGTGTTTCGCAAAAGTAAAGACCTTAACAGCGGGGAACAATGCTTAACTCAAATAACGCAACTTAATTGTATTCTGGTTGGTCTTCCTTACTTTATGATTACAGCCCAATTATAAACACAAAATTACAGTTCTTAATTACTGCGGGTCTTCTAATTAGTCAAAACGATACAATTTACAACGCGCTAAAAAAGATCTATCTCATAAGGACACCCGATGCGACTTTTACCTACTTTTATATTTTAACAACTTAAATGTAAAGCTATTATAATTAAAAACTAACAATTTTATTAAAAATTCATTTTTCATCGAAAATTGTTTTTGCTTTCAGAAATTATTGTTCATATTCATAAAAACAACAAAGCAAATAAAATAATTTGAAATTAAATAATATGTCTTATTGAGTTTTGTGTGTTTTTTTTTTTTAGTGATCTCATGGAGGTACATATCGATATTATACAAGAGTTCAGTACTCTTTCTTTGTTTCAAATGAAATTTTCCTGTTTCTTAATACTTTGCTTAAATTTTGGAAGGCATCTTTCACTATCCCAATGTGCCTTCGGATTTCGGTGTTGCATTTGCCATTCTCTGTTAAAATACTTCCTAGATATTTTAACTTTTGCACTTGTTTAATTTTAATATCTCCAATTTGTAATTCGCATGTTGGTCTGTTTCTTTTGCTGGCAACAATGATTTTGGTTGATTGGTTAAACACATGACATGTTATTAATGTACCTTTTATCTTTCACTGCATTTCAGCTAGAGGTAATGGACTTCTCTCCAAGTTTTTCTTGGCAGCATTTGGTAAGAGTACTAACTTGATTAAACCATCGCTTCATGATAGTGACGGGATTTAAAATAGCTGGCAATCGGACAGAGTGCAAGGAGTGATTTATTCATGCATTTCCTAAGATTATTACTGCAACGTGAACTCAAGCAACCTGAATTGGAATTCAAATTTGCTTTGTCGAATTGGTTTTCTGCGTTGCTTAACCTTAATATTAACTTTCACATCACTTCAATTTGAAGATTGTGCCGAGTCAATTTTCCTACGTGATTTGACCTTGCCTCATACTAAATAAATAAAAAACTTAGTAAATATTAATGTTATAGTCTCCAGTATTAATTTGTTGATTAGGATTTTAGAAAAATCATGAATCCAAGTCGTATTTTGTCCCGTTGCTAATCTAATTATAAATGGCTATTAATATTTTATAAGTAACACGAAGCTTTTAAGTTTAAAATTTTATATAGTCAAGTAATTTCACTCCATTTTCTATAAATAGATACTCTATACATTATATGATGGGTTGCTTAAATGTTCTTGACTAGACTAAAAATCCCTTAAACAAAACAAAGAAAACGAACCCCTTGTAGGTTAACTGTTTGGTTTGGGTTAGGCCTAGTAGTTAACGCGACTTGTACCTACGAACTAAAGCTAAAAGAGGCTCTAGGCAGCAGTAAATGAAATATTATGCACCTTATATGGCGAAAAATATTCAAAATGCCAACATTTGTCAGTCAGGAAGGACACTTGTGACTTGATGTCAATGGTGATAAGGAAACTAAAAGCATTCAAATAAATTTCCGTTGTTAATTAGAGAATGCTTACTCTGGATAACTTAATGTGAGTAATTTTAGTAGGTAAACGTTTGGTAAAGCACCTCCACTATTCGTCGGTCAGTCTCAAAATTATATACTACTAAGGTACATTGTCAAATTACCATGCTTAATGGTTGAAACAGTGAATAGTTGATGTTCACAAACAGGTTAAATATATATAATATAAATGCCGATTTTCAAATTATGTCCTCTTTGTTTGAAACCGATCCCATTTCCTCTGGTTTACCCTTTTATCAGACTAAGAAGCTAAATTGAATACAGGCTTTTCTGATAGTTGCAGATTTGTCAGTGTTTTTACCCAATTAAAAACTAATTTCGAAGACTGATTTTTTTTAAAGGTAGATAAACTACCAACTCCTTCAAAGACTGGTGCAATACAATTATTATGTTCTCATTTGACCATTGCCAGGCTAAGCTAAATTTAATAAATATAACAAGAGCGAGGGTTGGTATAAAAACTGGAATTATGGACAGGTATTCTGTTTCAATTTTTTATGCTTTATTTTCAAAGTGCTCTTTTTCAAGGAAACTTAACTGGTGATATGAATTTCGGTCAAATTATCCACACATAACCACATGCACGAAAGAATATTCATGCATTAGAAAAATGTAAAATAAAATAGACACAAAATACCTTGTTTTTAAACAATGCAATTGTTTTCCAAATATAGTTTGATAAGAGAAAAAGATTCACTAAGAAGAAAATGTATTGAGAGTGCGCTAATCTCACAATTCTTGATGATAAAATAAATCTAAGACCAGGACTTTACATAATATTACCAATCATCGCAAAAGCAATAGTAACACAATGTGGTATACTAGCTAATAGAGAAATAAACAGAGATCGGCTCAGAAAGGACTGATTTAAAATCCAACGGACACCAACGGCTCTAATATAAAAAATAAACAAAAAGAAAATTAAAAAAAAAAAAAAAAAAAAAAAAATTACTTTCTGGAGTCATTGTAATTTATTGCCGTTCGTATCATAAAAATCCAAACGCATTTTAAGATGCCCGAAATTAACATGTCTACGAAACGCGTTGTTAAAACGCTTTTCCTGTGTCTCATTATCTCCACTTTTGTTTTAGATAGTATTCTACACCCTACTAATACAGAGGCAGTGAGCGAGTGAGAGAGAATACTTTTCAATTAGAAACGTTTATGATGAAAAATCAAATGATAGAAATTCGATTGATTGAAATTTTATGAAAAATTATGCCATTATTGTATAGAAAAATAACTAACTTTATCAAAAAATTACCTCACAAGAAAATGAAATAAAAATTATTAAATAAAATACAACGTGATTAAAAAGTAACTCCCTCTTATGACGGACTCTCCCGTCTAACTATAATTTTTACAAGACGGGAGAGTCCATCATACATAAAATAGGGAGTTACACACACAGTGTGATTGAAGTGTGTGTGTATATATATATATATATATATATATATATATATATACACACACAATGTGATTGAAATGTAACTCAATACTTTGTGTGTGTGTGTTACGCACCCTTATCTCTTTATTATTCCCTCAGGAGATATTTTGTTATAACAAAAGAAAAATATGCCATTAGAGACGAATACGTTAACAACGTAAGGGAATATCTAATTATCAAATAGGGGTTGGGGCATCAGGATGCTAATATTTGTTATTTTGTGTAAGCTTTCTTGGGTTATTTTTTAGTTTTAATGATTTACAAAGGAAAAAAAATCTTTCTTACATGCGACAATAGTTTTAATTATTCAGAAAAAAAATCAGATTATTCACGTAGAAACTATAACCAATGCAAATTGTAAAATTAGTTAAATTTCGACATATTTGATGGTATTTCTCACAAGTCCACAAACGTACATAAATAAACAATTTATATTAACGAATGCTGCCTAAAGGTTTGTTACCTTTTTAATACTTGTCATATGAAAATATTTTCCCCTATGTACGTAAACATAAAATCGCACGTTTTAATAATGATAGATATCTATTGTCAGATAGCAATCTTTATTTACTAAGTGATAAGTCTTCCATCATGGAACATTAAGTATTGTTCATTCTCACACGCAACTTTCAACTACTTGCCGTTCCGTATTTTACTTAAGTTTAATACAGTGTAACCCGGATATAAGAGAAACCCGGATATAAGAGATTTTCTCTGGTCCCAAATTAGAGCCTGTGTTAATGTATATAAAATAGACCAAACCCGGATATAAGAGACTTCTTCTCCGGTCCCGACAACTCTTATATCCGGGTTACACTGTATAAGTCCTAACAAGGCCCAATGCCCAAGCATTCAACACCTAAACAGTAAAAATCGTTTTAAATGATTGTTTGACAGACTTCTATTTTTGTTTTATTTTCTGAATATGTAGCTCATAAATAGATACAAAAATATGTCATACTCTGATGGTGTGTACAACCATTAAGATTACCAGAAATACTCTCGACCTGTTTATCAAGTATGTTTTTTTTGGACTCACCTTCATTAGGTAACACTTTATACAAATACATTGATATATTTATCATATTTTACTTTTCTTCACATTCCGATTAAACAAACCCCCAAAAAGACTTATGCAATATAATCTTATAATTTCCAATATTTAGCCTTTATTAGAGCGAATGGTTATGAAAGAACTCTTTCTTCAAAGTTTGACATGGTGGCAATCTTTATGCTTACTGCTATCAAAAGGTGATTTATATACCATTTAAGATTTAAAAATGGCGGTCCTCGTGAAGGAACATTGTGAATATATTTCTCAGAAACTTAATACTTTTATTAGTTTAAAGTCTTCAAACCCTTATTTCTAATTGGATAGTGATTAAAGACAATCAAAATCTTGATAGTGAAAAAGCGATGGTTGTCCAAAATTGGATGATGAAATGTTAATTGAGTATAAAAAGTTTCCACCGTCCTTTATAAAAAAAATGGATGAATGCTAAATTCACAACGAAATTTTTTTAAAAATATAAATGAACTCTAGAAATTTTCGCCCACATCATATATTTCATGACGTACTGACAGTTTGAACGGAGAAACTTCGAGTGGGAGTAACTTTCTCCGATTCGGATCATTTAGCATTTGTTATAATGCATCCGATAAGTCTAATATTAATAAAATGTAATCAGTATATCAGATTACCTCCGTTCTTGTTTACTCTCATTTCTTCTGAAGGAATGGCTGCTTAATAATAGACCCTCTACAAACAATACACCATCTGATTGAAGAAAAAATAAAGCAAAATCATTTGGACTTTTCTTTACTATGAAAAGGCATTTGACTCAGTTGAACACTTGGCAGTTTTCAATTCACTACTCGTGCAGGGTATTAACAAAGGTTATATGAAAATATATAACTGAGAATGTATACAACAGTACGGCAGTAATTCTATTGTACAAAGACACGTAAGATAAAGATTGAAACACGAGTAAAACACATTAAGAGATACTGACCAAGAAAGATACACGATGTTTGATTACTTGATCAGATATTGAGAAGTGGGTCGGGCTGAGCACAACGCATATGTGCGTGTATACACACACACACTATATATATATATATATATATATATATATATATATATATAAGGAAAATTTTAAGAGTAAAATCAAAAGTAATCGATATCTCTTAACTACAAAGTTTCAAAGAAACAAGTTAAATTTGGCCACGTCGTTATCTTTAATGACATTTCTTGATAAACAATGTTGTACTTTACTAAACCAGTCTTATATAAATATAAAAGGTGTTCCAATAACTTGGACCGATTTTAATGTGAATTAAGTTTAAGCGTCTCATGGTTTTTTTCTTAGATTTGGCGGACATTTGGGCGATATTATTTTTCACACATAAATGTCATGACTTAAAAACATGATCGAATAGAGAAATAAATTTTCACGAATAACACTAATGTATTTACTGCTGATTTTGATCCGTCTTAATGAAACACCCTATACTTTTAAAATACTTTTTTGGTTCGACGTATTCATCAAGGCTATTTCTAATTTAGGAATTTAATGCGTTTTACCTGGCCGTTGTAACCAAGCTCGTTTTGCAGATCATTACTTCTGTAATGAGTTCGATCCTCACTGGGTGCTCCACGCTCGTAATCATCTTAGTAACTGTAAAATGTTTTAATTCTGGAAAACTAAATATTCAGTGAAAGTTATAAAAATATATTTTCAATCAATTAATCAATCAATATTAATTCTGAAGCTTTCAGTCACCATAGACCGAGATACATACGCATGTACGTATTCTCTCGTCGATTAAGAAGTATGAGCTAACAATTCTGTTCTTAAAACTGAACCACCAAACTATCTACACACAATGATTTGACTGAATGGTGGCGAAAGCTTTGTTCAGAACCATCTACAGTTTTAGAAGAACTGATAACAGGGCACTAGTACACAGTCAAAATACAAAGTCTTCAAAACAGCCCTCGTCAGGTTTCGAATTCAGAGTTGTCCTCCAAGACTGGCAGCCAACCAAGGCTAAAGAGCCTAGTTTGCCCCGCCATTTAGACGTTAGCTGGGTAGGGGAGAAGAAATAGATTCATACCTTCCTCAGGGTATATTAAAGTGAATGTAACGAGTTCAAACTTGGCTCGACGATTTGTCAATAAATTTGTAGGCTGACAGTTATTAGATTAATTTTGATCTGAAATTTCCACTGTATAATGTTCGGTCTATGTGGTCATTCACCACTGAATTAAGTTCATTGACAAAGAGCCAAGTGTTAAGAAATAATTGCATGAAAGAAATACTTTTATCATCATTGAACCAGTACGGACTTGTGTATCTCCGCGTGTGCGCACACAGAAAAATAGCAATTACAATACAAAAAAATCATGGGGGCGATTTTAAAGTAACCTGCGTTAACTTTTTTTTTGTTTAAAAATGTTAATGCTGAGAAAGTCGCAGTGAGTAAGCAATAAATTAAAATGCAATTAAAACTCACAATGTTAAAGAAAAAAAAAATCTTCCAGTTAAGAAACGAGCTTCACGTGACCATGAATTATTATGATGATCAGAATATTCTTTTACGTCATCTATTTATAGCCACCCACACAGAATTGACATACTTTATGATCCGGATGAAACTACCTTAACTTCTCCCACCTTCAACAACACCGACCTTAGGCATTTTTTTTTTTTATTTATTTTATTTTCCCCGCTGACTTGTCAAAAAAATAAAAAACAATAAAAAAAAATAAATAAAATAAAATAAAAAAAACAATAAAATAAAATAAAAAAAGTAATCACATCTGTCAAGTTTCTTTTTGTGACCACAAAAATTCTTCGTATTCATGCGTTACTCAATCCCTTGCCCTCAGGTAGACCACAGTTTGCAACAACAAAAACAACAGGTATTTCAGGTAAAGCTTAGGTCGCCAAGTAGACTAAATACCTTCATGCATAACTACTCCTTGAAAAATAAACTGACCTTGTCACAGTGAATTTATAACAACCGTCAGGGCATAGGTTCCGCAAATTTAACAAGTTACATTAAATAAGAAAGAAAAAGAGTCAATATTACTATTTTCATGTCTAACTTAGTGATTCGTGCACTGGGTATTAGGTCGAAATATTCATATCAGTTCTTGATCAGTATACACCGGGAAGGAAAAAAAACAAAAAACAAAAAAAACACGATTTCTTGCATTTTTCACGTCGTTAAAGTCCATCCTAAAAACGAATGCAAAAGTAAGACTATGTTGTTGAAAAGCTTTGCTCTCAAGGTTTTCCCCACGTGTATTTGAATGATATCAAAGGAAATGCTAACAGTGTTGTAATCACCTAACAAGCAGAACATTTTAACCACCGAAGCACATTTATAAGCTCTATAAGTTTAGTATACTCGATACTTGAAAAATTCACGGCACAACACAAAGACCTCCGCTTTTAAATGTCAAATAGATACATCAACTTTGAACAACTATGAGGGAATCATGCGTTAGAAAAAGTATGTCTTTTTTTAATAAGCGTATTAGGATATTGACCAGTACTTAGGCTGACTCACGCCCAAATTACTCATTCGGTGGCTGCTTAAGTTTTTTTAATACTTGGATCTAATAAATAGAAAGACATTTCAATGAAACTAACGTACAAAATTAGTAGAATACTTAAATACAGTATAAAATAATGTAACACATTTTTAATTTTACGCAGTTTATTTTATTTTTTAGTTGCTTAAATCACACTGACGCCAGTAATAGAATTGTTTAAGACTTAGCAAATTTCAGTACAATTAATTATTAAAAAATATCGTGGCCACTACGACGTAGTAAAATAGTTAGCACGCTTATATCGCTAGATCAATTAAGACCGAGTAGTCACTTCAATCCTCACTGGTGCTCAATTCTTACGGCTTTGAACCATATCTAATGCTTAGAAAATCGCTATAAAAATATTGTGTAATATAAAATCCGTTTATATAATATTCGTTTTATGTTGACAATAAAATAATTACATAATACGCTCATTGTGTCTTTTTATGCCAGTTATTGCGTCAATTTTTTCTCCCGAAAGAAATCGGATAATTTTTTTATTGGCTTTTAATAACACAAAGTCGACATCTTATTCATGGATTCAGTCACTGATTACATCGCATGTTAATTCGCCATTCCATCATTATTACTGTCGCTCGTTTCTCAGTATGCCTGTATGCTAAGGAAGCTAGCTATCCCTCTAGCAGATACCTGTTCAGGCACATTTGTGTTTGTTTAACACCCTTAGAGCCTACCTGCGTTTTATACTGCAACTATACCGAGCGGACATTACAGTTTCTGGGAGAGTGCATCATCTGGCGGGATCAATAATAGTTTGGACAAAGCCAACGATGCTTGACACTGTGCTAGCACAACCATCAATGAACATCTGTCTACCCAACCTCACAAAGGTTTGGGTCAACACGTGGTATTGTTTTCAGGCCCTCTCCAAAAAGGTACCGCACGCCTGAATCGACTTCCAGATAATATCAAAAAGTCATCTTCCTGAAAAATCGACCATGTTCTTAATCAATTCAACCCAAGCAAGGCGATAATGCCACTAAGACGCAAGGAGCTACTGCGAGCGAAAGAGAATGAGAAGACTGTAGAAGGAGCCGGAAATCGAATCTTAAACAGGAAATAAGGGATAAACCTCTTTTCCTGTTCAAAAGACCGTGGAAGAGTGCAATCCGGACGATAGGCGAACCTACCTAGTCATATTAGGAAAAATTAAATAAGTAAAATTTCAGAGTTCAGGCGGAGACGTTAGAAGTATATAGAGTTGAAGTAGACTTTAGAAGGAACCAAGGGATTGCACATAAAATATTGATTTTTAAAAACTTACTTGAGGCATAAATATAAGTTACATAGATCGAAGATTATATAGTGAAAATTTCAGCTCCGAATTCAGATAACTATATATAAAAGCTCCGAATTTATTGGGCCATCATACAGAAGCCTAAATTAAAATCCTAGGACACGGTTAGCGTAAAGGTCGACGCAGAAAGTGGAATCGGCATCCCCGGTTCAAATCACCGCCTCATCTATTGTATTCGCTTTTGCACAAATAAATTGGGAAAGAAATGAATCTACCTCTTCTCTTCAGAGATATGGGTTAAATAGTAGAGTAGAATGACTAGTCTTAAGTGGGAGTCCAGGAGAAATACTACTCTGAATTCTAATCCCTGGAGGAGGCGACGGGAAACCACTCCATTATCTTTCCCAAAGAGACATGGGAAATACCAACATAACGGAAACGTATCTGTGACGAGCTATGATCGCCTACATCTTGACATTAAAAATATTAGTGTACCTTAAAAACTTCGAAAATATTTTAAACCGTATAACAAACAAGAAAAAATAAGTTTTACATTTAACAGTTTAACCACTGATGATAGACTACCCTGAAGAATATAGGGCCACACCCTTACCACGCTGGTTGTTGCTGCTGTGGTTTCTGTAACAAGTATGTTTTTAGGAAGTATAGTTGTCGGCACCACATCAAACTGCTTTGAATTCAGAGTTCGTCTCCCAGACTGGTTGCCAGCTAAGGATAGAGAGTGCAATATGTTCTATTTAACCCATAATTGAGATGCCTTTCCAAAGAGTATTCGTGCGAAAATGAACGCAATGAGCTCGACCGGAACTTGAACTCGGCACGCAGATTTCACTTTCCGTACAGATAACCACTGCTCATGATATGAATATATAGAGAAGTGACAAAAGGTTCATAGCAATATTTATCGGAAATTTCGAAAATAAACAGAATCCAACAAATACGTTGATTTCATTTCGATTGGAGTAAGTCCTTTGTAATTCGGGTTGGTTAAAGTCCATTCGGCTTGGTAGTTGATATCTTATAAGTCGGACATTGGTTACAGTCGAGAGTGTGTTTAGTTAGGAAACTTGTTGCAGATGTCAATCTGCTGTTTTTCAGCCCCCAGAAGGGCGGGAAAATGTCTAAAACAGAAAACCGCTTAACTTCACGTGGCACCCTGGGTTGGTTTCTCTGGCGGTCTCTTCACTGTCTCTCAGCTGTCCATTTATATCCCTTAAGATAGGGCTCCAGACTGCTGACGCGAAGCTAAGTTTCGGCTAATATCAAAAGTGTTTTTTTTTTTTTGTTTTTTTTGATTTGTCAAAATTATTTAATTTTCCAGTATTTTCTTTTTTTTTTCATTTATATAGCCGGAGTTATGCGTGAAGCCTCTCTTATTTTGTTAGATTTCTAGTCACAATGGCAAACTTACGCCGTTTTGCAGCCGTATTCAGTCTTTTTATATGAGGGTTGCCTTTTCATTAATTGGAAGAGTATATAGAGAGAAAGGTAGAAAGAGAAAGAAAAAAAAAACATGGGTTTTAAAGGAAAGTAAATGCTTCAATTTTTTTTGTTTGTTTGTTTGTTTGTTTTTTTATCTGGGTTCACTATACATACGAAATGAAAGTACATTTGAATACCAGAAAAAAAAAAAAACAAGCAATCTGGTTTTAATGTTTAAAACTTCAAGGTATCTGTGTATATTTCTGAGATGATGTATTATGTACATTGTTCGGTTAAATATGGCGACAAAGATGGGGACAATAGTCCGAATAATGTAAATAATGTTCAAGGTAGTATAATGAAATCTAAAGTTACTTCATCAGTTAATGCAAAACCCTCATATAAGCAAAACATGTCTAGTCTCATGTGACATACAAGACTACAGATTGTGCATTTATATATTAAATGAAACTCTTCATTCTATTCCTGCAAATGTCCTATAAGAAAAAAAAATTTAGACACCTTTTTTCTGAAAATATAGTAACAAGGTGATTGAAAAGTAACTCCCTATTTTATGTATGAATGTCTAGCCAGGAGTCTACCTGTGACTTTTTTCTTTGGTGTTGGTTAAAGGAGCAATTCTAATATACCAAACCAAGACTTTGGAAGAAACTGAAGGTAGAATACAAGATGTTGTGTTTTCCATACCACACGAGTTCTTAGTGAAATCAGTTGAAACGATTCCTGAGCGGCTCGAGAAGCTGGTAGTGAAATCTGGTGCTTATATCGAATTTTAAATAAAACTTCATGCTAAACGCTTTCCTCATATATTCATTTCTTATAAAACTTATAATTAATAAATAAATATTCTAAAAAGGAGTGTCACTTTTCAATCACCCTTTAGATTGAAATTTAGCCAAAAAATTCGTTTAAAGATCTTACATCGTCATTCTGTGTTAGATGACACAAATGAGAATGGAGACAAACATGCATCCTTGTACACCATTTTATGTTCATTCAGTAAGATCCGCTTGATTGAATCGTACAATTTCATACAGTGTCCCTCTTATCTGCAGTTTAGGTCACAGTTACCAGGTGAACAAATTCATAAGATTGTGTAAATAATCGTCCGAAAGCACAAGAGTCGTAATGTTGGCAATTCGGATATGCCAAAAAGAACTTGTAAAGTGCTTCCTTTAAGTGAAAAGGTGAAAGTTATCAACTTAAGGGGAAAAAAAAAAGAAAAAATTATATGCTGAGGTTGCTAATATTTACTATAAGAACGATTCTTCTATCCTTTACACAACATATTAAAACTATACTTTTATTATTAATCAGTTGTTGTTAATTTCATTGTGCCTAATTTATAAATTAAACTTAATAGATATAAATATAAAAAAAAGCGTTTATTCACATTTTATATGCAACCGGAGGATTCGGAACACGACAAAACTCGAGTAGTTTGTGAGTTTTTAAATAGGTTCTTATAATTTATTAAGGTTATATTGTTCTGTAATTTATATAGAATCGCATTGAGACCTTTTGACTCGTAAAATTATTAAGGTAAATTATTGTAGTAGTCAGCAATGGTGAAACTATATTCTTGGGATACGGAAGTTTGAACTGTTATAGGGATTTTTTCGCAAACAATAAAATAAGACAATATTCAACAAGGTCCAAATGACTTTCCTGTTCTTCAAGAGGTTATGCAATGAGCTTCAAGTAATTGCTGTTATCTTCAATGAGATTATTCTATGCCAGATCACTACAAACGTTAGAAATCCGAAGGGAACCCCTTAGAGTAAAAGTTTTTTTTTTTTTAATGTCAAAATGCTAAAATTGACATTTTTATGACTGCGATTGGCTCTAGCTGAATGGCTAATTTATAGAACTATTAAGCCTTTTACCAGCGAAAGATTCTGGTAAACTGAGTAAGCAAATAGATAAAAAATTTACTCGCTGTCCCACGCACCAAGATGTATCACAAGGCGGAGTTTTAAAGTGGGGTATCCGAGCCAGTAGGCTCGGGCAAAAATTCCCTATAGACCACGTAAAAACGAAGTCAGTTTCCCGAAACGAGACACTGCCCTTCGGCAGAGCCTCGTCTGGGGGATGACCTCTGACATAAGCCAGGTAAGCAAATAGACAAGTAAGCTTAGAAAAATTGCAGAGGAAAGAGAGAGTGAGAGTGACACAGTGAGAGTGAGTGAGACTTTTTAAGCTATTTTATTATACACTACTTTTGGCAACGTCATCAAAAAGTCGTTAGAAGAACTTATTTGGGATACTTTCAGTTTCATCATAAATCCGTCGCTGGTAGAGTACAATTAAAACCAATATTACGAATGTTGATTTTCAAAGAATCTCTCCCATTTAAAACTCTTCGCAACTCCCATTTGGCCTTGTGTCAAGCTAAATTGAATAAATATTGTTATAAAATCTGCCGACACATAAGTACCTACACCGATATAATAGTCAGTCATGCGAGCAATAAATTAAACGACAGCTGCTAAATCGGAGACAGTTGCTTTTAATTTATAGTTTTTAGATTGAAAGGAAGCATCATTATATTCTCATCATGGCAAGGTTTCGGATTCAAATTAGCATTTGCAGGTGATTCAGTCACAAAACAACGGCAATATCGAAGCTAATATCACTTTTCTCACTTCCAAGTTTCTACACTTTACTCCCACAGTTCCCTCCCTTTATTTCTCTTCTATCTCATGCTTCCTGTCCCTTCTCCTTTCATCTTTGAATTCTCCCCCTCTCCTTATCTGTTGTTTCGTATCCGATTTTCATACATCTTTTAGCTGCTTTCTGTCTTCGACTCCCATCTTCTCTTAGCAGTTTCACACCAGGCAACGGTTTTATATAGTTCACTTCAGAAAGTGTTTGGGGAGGAAGGAGAAAGAGAAACGGGAGAGAGATTGAGAGAAGGGAAGCGAGAAAGTAAAATGATTAATTCTTATCTTATTCTTGGAGCGGCCAACCAGTACGAATCGTTAAAATATGTAATCAGGGTCGAAAAGGCAGGTTCACAATTCATGTTGCACGAACAACGGAATACAGAATGAAATATGTGTGTGCGTGTGTGTTCGCACACGCGTATATATGCTTATAAGAATATGTATCTCCCGAAAGGGTGTGTGTTTTGCTTCACGATTTCTTTTCGGACCAATCGATATCCATCAGAATAGTAACAATGATTCCAAGTGTTGTCTGTTATAAAAACAAATAATACAAACGGAGGCATAGATTAATAAATAAATTAATAAAAATGGAAAAAACAACGTAAAAAGATATGAAATGAAATCTGTTTTCCTTATTGCATAACGTCATTTCTATAAAAGAGTAGAACTGTACAGACATTGCACAAAATGATTTATGTTTCGTGTGTTGTTCAAAACACAAAATCATTTGGCAGTGAATACTGAACATTTTTTTTCATAGATGAAGAGACATCAAGCTACAGGGATGTGATTTTACTGATGAAGGCTTACGACAATGACTTTGAAACACCAGTTCCCGTATGATCACCTATTATGCAACGTTGAGTCTGGTCACTACCTAGATGGATGACCGCTTAGGAATACCAGATGCTGTAAGCTTGGATGTGTGGGTGGTGTAATGGATAACGGCTCGTATTTGGAAATCGGAGGGCCAAGTTCCGATTACAGTCGGGTTCGTTATATTCACTTACACCCAAATAACCTTGGGAAAGGTATGAATCCACCTCGTCATCCCCCATCTATGGGTTAATTAATATAATGTGTATCATTAAGTCATTATCAAAATAATTCTTACAATCTAAGAATATTTTCTGGCTTTAAATAACCTGCAAAAAGTTCATAAGTCATAAAAACAAATCAATAAATGCATTCACACTTGATATTTGCACTTTTCTATATACTATAAAGCACACGTGTGTGTGTGTGTGTGTGTGTTAGTCGTAAAAAACAAATCAGTCAATTCTAGCGGCAAATGCAGAGAATACCATCGTTAGAATATGTGAGCAATAAAGAAATTTTAAGAAAAATATAAGCTGATACTGACAATCAGAAAGAGATAAATTAAATTTCTGTGATATAACGAGGAAAGAGGGTATAAAGAACTTGGCACTCTCAAGACAGACTTGAAGACAAGAGAAACCGGTGGGGGGGAATAGAGTAACCTATTTAATGAGTTTAGTTTGTGTAAATGGATGATAACAGGGACAAAGAGGGGGGGGGTAAATGGTAAGAAGAAAAAAAAAAAAAAAAAAAGATAAATTTACATTCACTTTCGTAGAAGAGATTCATACCTTTCCCATGGGTATTAACCCATGAGAAAGGTATGAATCCTCTTCTCCCCCCCCCAGCTATGGGTAAATAGCAGGAGAGAACGGGTTCTATAGCCTTGGATGGCAATCTACTGCGGGGAAAAAAATCCGACTCGTCAGTCATGTATCGAAAGATACATTATCGCCTAAGTACGCATGACAAAAAGAAAAAAAAATAGTTGCACTGTATGCTTTTCAACCTATTACCATTCCCAGATAGTTATAAGAAAGGTGACAATATCTTTTAAATACTGAAATGTCCTCAGCAAATCATGATTTAATCCCTCACTACAAACAAGTGTCTTTATTTAAGATTACCGCCTTCTAGCCCCTCTGTTTCGCACTCTTTTTGTCTCTTTCTCTACCCCCTCTCTGTTTTACTCTATGCCTCTTTCTCTCCGAGTATCTGTGACACAAAGCGTGACACACCATACATAGGTACAAGCATATTAATAAATTTACTAATCATTATGAAAATTTATTAAGCACTACATAGGACATTGTCGAGAGCTATGAACTCCAATGTCCTGAATAGACACGGCACATAGAAGAATCATGATTTTACGTAATATCAGCATTGTGAAAATTGACAATTTGTTGCAACCTTATTAAACTTTAGCTCCATAGAAGAGATGAAACACAGTGGTATCCGGCCATGATGAGAACACACACACGCACAGTCAAGTGGGTCGGAAGCGAATTTATCTAGGTCGGGTTTTATGACGGTAAGAAGGACAGAGAAAAGCAGCGAATAACTTACCTAACGAGTTAAGCAGAATAGGGATTAGGAGAGATGTCGAAAAGACAACATTTACTAAGAGATGCAAGGGACAGGAAATTGTGGAGAGCCATGATCGTTCCCGTCTTGAAGGGACAAGGCACATAGAAGAAAAAGAAAGTGTATAAAATTCACCCTCGATCTCAAGTGGAATTCATATATCATCAAAGATAGTCGGAAAAACAGGTTAATTTTGTGTACCACCCCAGAAACTACATGGCTCCTCCTGATGTGTTCAAAAGTCAGATCAGACCAAATATGTAGTGTGGCTGTCATATATGAGTTGGGGATGCCCAATCTTTACTTTTCAGCCTTGACAGGGTTGGAAGGCGTTTTCAAGGCTTTGTGGGAGATGAATTATTTTCAACCCTACAGCCCATTTCCCCACAGACAAAACGTTACAAGCCTATCTCTATTTCCATGGCAAATGTGGAGACGAGCTACATTCCTTAGTATCATCAATTCAAATCTGTTTAATTAGGATCCGCCAGACTGCATAAACATGGTCAAATCCTTATTCCTTTCATATTCCTTTAGTAATAAGGAAATTCCATTCAGACTGCTTCTTAACTTTTTTTTTTTACCAGATTCTCAAGATGGTGCTTCCCCGATCGCTACAATCTTAATCTTTTCAAATTTATGGTCAACCGTTATCATACTTATCCTTATAATCTGCACTTCCTCCTCTTACTTCCATAGAGAACCTGCCTTGAGTGGATCTTGGCCCTTTTATTTGGTGAACAATTAGTTAAATAAACAAGAAATTCTGGTTCTAGGCTCATATAAGCGGAGTCACGGAATTTTCAGTTTTCAAACCACACGAATAAGCCACGCAACGTGAAGTCAAGATGGGCAGATGGTTGGTAACATAAAATCGAAGTTCTCGCTAACAAAAGATTTGTTGTAAGAGACACAAATAACAGCAAAGATGTTCTAAGTGTCACCAACCTAACCAAGACAATGCTAAGGGAATCCGTGAACTACCAACTAATTATATCGTAAACTGGATTAGTGTTTTCATTCCATGGTGATGATTTTCACCTTTGTGAACGTACACCGGTCCTTTCCCAGTTTTTGTTCAATCCAATGCAAACTGAAATCGAAGAAACATGTGGAATGACTTAAGATATCGTTGAAAACTGAAAAGTTGAACAAGGGCACCGGGTTATGTTTACAGAGAGACCGGGTCTCGCAGTTGATTTTTAGTCGAAAGACATTTTTCTGTTTTGCTTTCGAATATATATTCGATGATCCAGACTCAGACAAAGGAAATTTTGGAAGGGAGCAGAAATTTTATTGTGCTTTTGATTTCTGGATATTGTTTGTAAGCCCCAGACAGAATTCTTATTTTCTAAATAAGATTTTTTCAAAGCACCATTTTAACATACTTGTACCAAAGAAATTGTCTGAAAAGATGAAGAGGAGAGGTTAGGGCCAACCTCAACGCTGCTGAAAATAATTAAAACGTGTGTGTTAGAGAGAGCGGAAACACATGGGAATTATTTCTGATCACACAAATTCTGTTAAGAAAAATAAATAAAAGATTAAAAAAACGCAGTATTAAGTGAAAATTTTGACAAACAGTACGGTGGATTCCTTTATCTACGATTTCGTTCTTCGCATCTTCTCTTACCCGCGGTAAAGAAAGATGTTTTACTTAATGACCCAACATTTCTAATATCGGTAATTCTGATTATGCCAAAGAGAAGTCGTAATGTTTCCATTTGGTGAAAAGGAAAAAGTTACCCACTTCAGAAAAAACAAAACAAAAAAACAAATTGCATGCTGAGATTGCTAATATACACGATAAGAACGTCCATTCGCTTACTTCTATTTCAGTTATTGTTACAATTATTCTAGTTGCTGTCAACCTCTTATTGACAAAGATTTAGTCATTAAATGTTATATGCGTATGTGTGTATATAAGGGGATTGTGTCAAGAAACAAACAAATACTATACACGATCTGCGGTACAGGATAGGATTACTGTAAATTTTAAGACAACTAAAATTTTTCTCCCACCGACCAAAATTTGGCTCATGACTCAGAACGAAAAAAAAAAAGGTTTAGATTCTGAATCCATTCATTGACCTGGAAGTGAATTTCCCTTGAGTAGACAGAATCAAAAATCTATTACGGTAAAATTTAGTGGAGCAGAAACCGGAAAAATTTCCATGGAAAGGTTCGGAAGCAATCTTACAAAATCTTGACAATTATAGTGTTTTTTTGTTTTTGTTTTTTTCTTTTGTTACTCTTTTCGGTTGTTTTTTTTTTTTTTTTTTTTAAAAAAAAAAAATAAAAAATAAAAAAAGAAAGGTCCTGATCACAAAACGATAACTTTTAAAGTTATTTTTCTCGGAAACGCGAAAATGAAAACGATACCTTTCACCGTTCATTTTTATTTTCATACAAAGAACAATTTATCGTTTTGTGACGACAAATTAACTTGCTTAATACGACTGAAACCAGTTTTTTTTAGTGTATGAATAACGTATTTGTAATCAGAGAGCGACTAGTTGGCACTTCTAAACCCAGGCAAGAGGATATTTTCCCATGGGTTTTCCTAAAATATTCTTGTTCTTTAACAATACAAACATGGTTTGAGGAGTCAATTATCTGACTCGTGAGAAATTATATGTAAATATAAGAAGTGCTACTGTCAGTTTACCGAAGTGTGCAAGCACTACTAACGTGAACCGACACACAACAAAAACCAAGAGAAACGATTCGGTAACTGCTTTTATTTTTACACAAGCATTCTCCTAATACACGGCTCGAGAGGCACTCATAGTAGAGGGTTACTGTTAAAATGGTAATGATGAAAGAGGTGTGTGATATGAATAAAAGACGAGGTGGTAGAAAGTGAATATTATGCGAATGATGATGATAGATGTTGATTGATCATTTACTTTAAGAAGTTAAGATTATAGTGTTTAAGGAAGCATCCACGCGAGTGTCTGTTCTACAAAGTATCAGTTCTTTGGGGGGGGGGGGCAGGGACGGAAAGCTCTGTACATCTGCATTAAACGAGAGGAAACGAGAGCGATTAGATTCCGTAGCATAGGAAGGTAGCATGGCGTTTCCAATTTTAAAGGTCTGAACTAGCGAGATTAAAGAATGGAGCTCATCTGAACATTTGTTAGAGAAATAGCGATAGGCCTGCGACATTGTGGGAAAGAGGCAGCAGAGTGTAGAGGAAGTTATACTCCACAAGACAGCGTAAATGATTTTCAACTATCAAGGCTGGAAAGAGAGGATTGAGCAATACCAACTCAGATATACAATTTTTACTCTAATCTGATTGTTTGATTTTATTTTATTTAGCGGCATTTCAAACTAACTTATTCAATCGTAATTATTCTAGCAAGACAAGCTTGCTAATCTTTACACCACGTCGAGGTTCCCTGAGGGTAATCATATGTATATTAAATATGTGAAGCTACAAAGTGTTTTTTTTATCACTTCACTCCCAAGCAAGTGAAATGAGATTAAAACTAGAGATCGCCGAGACACCGTGTGTGTGTGTGTGTGTGTGCGCGCGCGCGCGTATTAGAATCACGATTTCGAATGTTGATTTTTAAAGCTCTTTTCACATGAAAAAGATTGGCATAGCCCTTCTTACTACTTGACGTGAGTAAATCGATATCATTTTCTATGTATTCTCTTTCCACACTGCAGAATTTTCACTGTTCCTCGTCAAATAAGTGAAACGTTATATACAACACATGCATTTATTACTGATTTATTAGTCATCGTCTATGGTCAAAGCCCAGCAAGGAAGACTGAATCTAAAATATTAAAGGTTCATAAATCTCTGTAGTGAAGCCAAAAGAAACACGACATCATACCAGATTCCCATTTCTGCATATTGATTATATTTAATTCACTCAGACTCCACCATTAGACGCCTGCCATAGAGTTAGCTGGTTAGCCTAGTTCAACGCTTTCCGACACTGTGTTGAAAAACAGAAAAATTTCGTTAGAAACAAAAGAGTCTGGATTGCTATATGATATCCATCCTAATGTATGACAGTAAATGCCGGATAATCTCTCCACGGATGACGAGAAAAATAGAAGCAACAGAAATGTGGTTCAACTGAAGGATACTGAGAATTTCATGGACGGAGTGAGAAAGCAACACGGAAGCCTTTAAAGAAAATGAAAAAAAAAAGAAAATGAAAAAAAAAAAAAAAAAAAAACACGCAAACGCTCAGAATCAGGAAGAAACAACTGAAATTCCTTGGAAACATAATGAGGAAGGGCTTAGAAAACTTAACCCTCACACGTCAATAGAGCAGGGAACCACTTACCTGACACTGGTGTGAATGGATAGCGGAACGGGCCGGGGGAAGAAGAAAAAAAAAACTGGTATGATCTACAAAGAGTAGGTAGTTTTGGAGAGCCATGATCGCCCATGTTCTGTAGTGGCGCAGCACAATGAACGTGTCAAGAAAAAGATTTCTTAGCTAGACCAAATATAAAAAGAAATAGTTAATAATTAAATAAATAGTTAATAATTAAAGAACTGGTAATTGATAAAAATGTCGCAACACATCAATTTGAAAAACTCTTCTCTAACAGATGCTTTCGAATTTGAACGTTACTAACTGCGTGACCCCTCCAGCTTGCTGCAACGTAAACATTTGAACCCGCCAGATCAGATAAATTGCAAACCACACATCTTTATATTTGCTAAGCTTAGCTTAATGTAGCACAAGGACATAACTGATATTAGCCAGTGAGCAGCTTAAACAAGCTTACTAACTTCTACTTCAATATTTTTTAATCTTTTATCTCACGGCACAATTGAATTTACAGTTAATCTTCTGCGACACTTAAAGTATGATAAAAAAAAAAAAAAATCTATGCTTTTTATGATTTGTTTATTTATTCACTCAAACAAAACAATTTAATATAATTTGTTGTCAAAATATAATTGAACTTGTTAACATTAAGATATCTGAGCTTGACGTTTTTTTTAAAAAATCTTTGCATCGTCTACTAATTTTTGCTTCTTAATTAAAAACTTGTCCATTTTAATTGAACGCTATGTAATAAAAATAGGTTACACTTCAGATATAATTCAAGGCATACAAAATGACAGATTGCAGAATCATTCCCGAAATCAACTTTGGATTATTTCGACATATTGCTATTTATCGGCAAGTCTTTGTCAAATCGAGTCATCTATGGAGGTGTCGCGCGACCTCATTTCGTACACCTTACTCGCTTTATATATTATGTTTGTATTTAATATACTCGTATAATCAATTTAAAGGGATTCTAATAGTCATGTGTACATTTATAGTGCTTTGGACTTCTTTCGAAAAATAATTTAATAACCTTTATAAATGTTGGGGTACACCAGTGTGCCGCGACACTGGGGTTTGGAGAAAGAAAAGAAAAAAAAAACCACTGCTCTACTCTTTGATGTGTAAAATGATGCATATTTAGTAAGTTTAGTTTCGTTCACCACAAGTGTGGTGCACTCAGTAAAAATCGACCTGAAATGGTCTACCCGAACTGTTTCTTAACCATTACTCCACGATTAGATATTTCGAACCACGCCGTTTGTCTTTGTTTCCGTGTTAATCCGTTGAACTTAGCATCTAGAAAAAGCAGTTTTCTGCAAATCCTACATTTTTAAATTATTTTAAAAATAAACATTGACGTGGCAAAAGTTATAAGATTGGTACCTAAAATTGCGTAGCACTCCTTCTAGCCTGGCAAACCTGTAATAATTTGACATAGTATCGATTCTACAAGTTGTCAGAAGACAGATGTCTCGATAGCTACCCATAGTTCCCTGGTATTTGTAGACGCAGGATCTTCCATGTGAGCAGATCTATCCACCTTGTCCTATCAATGTTTGAGGTCCACGTCAGGCTATTATGGTGCTCCCACCATTTGTAGGAAGTCACCAGAATGCTAATCAAACAAATTCTGAATAATATGAGCACCTGATGGCAGTGTGATAGCTCTTTGATGTTGAGGTACAGAGAATCCATGAATAGGTGAAAATGGTCACGACGAACTGTAACGTAGTGGTCACTGTTTAATGTTATATTTAGTCAGACATATGCCATGCCACTTGAACAGACCCCACTTAATATTTTACAGACCCCACTTAATATTTTGAAGGAAAATAACCCAGTTTGATCAACTGCAAAGCCGTGGCGTTTTGTTATAATACATTCCTCTACACATCAAAAGATCACGTTAGAAAAGACTAAAAACTTCTAGAATATATAATTTCAAGAGTCATTATCTTATTATAAAACGCAGATTGTGTGTGTGTGCGTACGTTTATAAATTGGATCGGATTTCCTACATTTTTCAACCGATTTCAACAAAACTTCACAGGACTACGTAATATTACCTTGCGGTGGTTCTGACAGCACCAAAAATTGGAAAAACAATTGTTTTTGCACAAAATCAATTTGAAAACACGATTAAGAAGCATTAATGAAAGGGGGACAACTCATATCGAGTCATACTTATTAATATCGAGTTATTGAGTTATACTTATTATAAAACCCAGGTTGGTTGTTTGTGTCTGTTCGTTTATATATGGGATCGGATTTCCTACATTTTTCAAACGATTTCAACAAAACTTCACTTTTTTTGTCTTGCACACTTTTCTTTATTTTTACATTCAGAATGCTTTAAAAATTCCATTTACAAGACAATTGTTTATAATAAAATTCTATTCAATCGATAGACGCATAACGATTGAAAACAATGTTTTTGTTTAACCAATTCGTAAAAAACAAAGAATTAAGACATGCGTGTCCGTTAACCTTAAACAATAATCTTTGTCGATTTTATTTTTCAGTCTTTATGATGGTCGATACTTGATCTCTTACTGTTACATCCCCGGGCAACACCGGGCTCTACTGCTAGTAGTTGATAAGTCTTAAAGAAACGCATTTCATAGCCGAGTGGTGAAGCACACCTGATCAAATAGTGTTTTTTATTCTACAAAAGGGGGACGCAAGTTCGATTCCTGTCGGAGAGCATATTTTCTTTAAGATTTCTCGAATGCACAATAGATGTAATATACACTTTTTAAAGTAAAAATAAATATGGGCTTCTACTTCAAATACGAATATCCATTAAATAATAACGTCAGGTTTTATATATATATATATATATATATATATATATATATATATATATATATAGTGTAACCTGGGTATAAGAGAGTTGTCGGGACCGGAGAAGAAGTCTTATATCCGGGTTTATATATATATATATATATATATATATATATATATATATATATATATATATATATATCCTCCTTTATTTTTCAAATTTGATTTCATTCTTTATCACCTTGGGAATTATAGAATCATATTGACGGAAAGTTCTTCTTGCCTTAAATTCAGACATTAGTGTGTGTGTGTGTATATATATATATATATATATATATATATATATATATTTCAAAGAGGATCAGGAAATATATGCGGCATTTGTTCCAGCAGCATGGTAACGAGATTATTTCCTAGGAAACCAACTTGAGTAACTAAGAAATACTGATCATAATTAACTGAAATTACTACGGCTCGATGAGCAGGAAAAAAATGACGAAATCTGCTTTGACTCAGAACAATTTTCCTTCTCTTAGGCTTAACAATAACATCTTGTGTGTCAACTGTCAATAGTTTACGTTGCCAACATATAAGCTGTGATTATCTCCCGTTATGCGACTTTTGTCTTTTTATCAAGAAAAATTCGTTTCATGTTAACTGTACTAAGTTTTAAATTTTCAAAAAAAAAAAAAAAAAAAAAAAAAAAAAAAAGTAAAATTTAAAACCAATACAGAAATAACTTATATAATGTGACCATTTTTCGAATTTATTTTCATCCTTCAGAATAAATAATTTCTTAATTACTTAATTGAACGACGCCGATATTGACGCTTAGCCAGTTTCATTGATTACCGACTTATAAAACCGAGTTCAACCCACCACGCGCGCACACACATTATATAATGTGTGTGTGATATAAATATACAATAAGAGGTTTGTGAACTTTTTTTTGACGCGGAAGAAGCAGATTTAAAAAAAAAAATATATATATATAAAAAATAAATAAGTTCCATCTGTGCATAACTAAGCATGTAATCGATTTTGCTGAACGACGAGGACCCATTTCTCATAATAGGCCAATAAAAGGAGTAAAAGCAGATCATTGTTTGGTGAAAAAAAAAAAAAAGTTAACAAGCTTATTGTGATTCAATACATTATCCGTTCACCGAGTTCGTCAGTGACCCATTTCCCTAATTTGTATATTTTATCAGACGGAGATGAATCGCTTATTAAATCTTAAACATTTTTAACACATTTGAAGTGGATTTAATTCAATGCTTACCGATCCTTACGACGATGTAAAATTATCATCCAAAACAGACTTCCACGCAGAAAAAAAAAACCGTAAAAACTTCAATGCTTCAATGATCAAACACAAGAATACCGATTTTAGGAAGTGAGTTAAGCCGAGAACACCCTCGTACAAGGATCCTGTACGAGTGATTCATTTCAACCTGAAAACCACCTCAATCACTTTTGAGTTGTACTAACTTTACCAAGCTTTGTCCATGTTTCTAGATGCCTTTTCTGCAGCTTTTGTTCCAAGTTTAAACCCGCATTAGAGATAAAAATCTAACAAACAATGATTTGAGGCCGCTATATAGATTCCACTTACTCGTTAATAATATTGTATGTAAAGTCTTCTGAAGGTTATGGAGTATTAAATGATGGATGTCGGTGTAATGTTACTGAAAATGCACACGGATTGTTGCCATTCATTGTATCTATTTTTAATGTAGATTAAAGAAAAAGAAAATTGAGCGAGAACATCAACAACATGAACATTTCTTCACCTTGTGCATGTATATGCTACATTATTAAATCTTACAGGAAAGCATAATGGTATGAGTCAAGACTTTCTAAAACTAATTGAAACAATATATTTTAAATACTTGTGTTAATATTATCAACAAAGTAACTTTTTCAGCAAATTAGGCTTCATTTAATTTTAAAGTACAGTAAATTTTTAATAGACTTCTTACTATGAGAGTAAGTTAGCGGAGTTAATTTATAAAAAACTACAAGAAAGAAAAATCAGACTTTAGAAGCGCTGAACATTTAAATGCAGCCTAATCTGGCAACTGTAGCTGATATTAAAATACAACAGTGTTTATTAATCCAGTACCATTTTTTTTCTCTTTGAAATGCGACTTCCTTTCAGGTCATAGTCAATGGCTTTTTACAATTTCCTTTTCTTTAATCTGTGCACATAATCATGAATTCGTGGGAAAGACAGTGGACAGTTTTCTTTCGTCTTCACGGGGTTTGAAGGGTAATCCTTCTCGACTTGCTGCCACCCTTTTTGCTACTTGACCCATAGTTGGTAAGGGGAAAGTGGATGCAGGCTTTTCTTAATAGCAGTAGGCAACCGATTAGGCCGGAAACGATCACCATGGAATGATTATTTAATGCATGTTCTGACGCATTTGTTAAATTCATTCTCGTAACATCACATTAAATAAACGCACCGTTAAAAAAAAAAAAAAAAAAAAAAAAAAAAGCCGGAAATTTGTAAAAATATACTAGTAAAATAAAAAGTACATAACATATTTTAAAGAGTATTTGCCAATCTTATAAGAAGCACGATGAAATAATGGATGGCTTGGATTGAAGAATAGGAGTGCAGAAATCGAATTCCAGTCGGGTTCGTTAGATTTAGTTACGTGCAAAAACGCTTCGGACAGGTATGAATCCATCTCCATCCCAGTTAAATAGCAGGACAAGACAGTCCTATAGCTTTAGGTGGCAAACAGTCTAGGAAAAGGACAACTCTGAATTCAAAACCTGAGTTGTATAGTTAAATTTCCCGGGTACTCAACAATATTTTGTTTTGTCAAAAATCTTTCTGTTAATATATTTTTCCTCAAAAAATGTATAGCTGGTAATATTATATTTTCAAAAACGTATTATCAGAGGCCTTGCTGTTGGACGTAATTTATCGTCTTGCCCAGGACGCGGATGTAGTTTATCGTCATACCCAAGACGCGAGTATAGGAAAACAGAAAGGAAGTCACAGAAACGCTTACAGAAGGTAGTAAAGGAAAGCTAGAAGAAAGGAATAAACATCAATTGGTAGAAGACAAATGCATGTTGGTTCGCAAAGGAAACAACCAGAGACAAACTACGAACTGGAGACACCAAAATGAAGCAAGTACGAAAATTTCAATATCTAAGAAGTGTTTGAACAGAAAACAGAAAATGTGATATGGAAATTCAAAAGGAGAATTGGGTTAGCGAAAGATGTCTTCCAAAAGTATAGCAAATTAAGAAACGTGAAAATTTCGTTAGAAATAAAGAAAAATGTTCTTAACAGTTACATATCTCCTTACAGATGAAGAAACTTGATCTAACTAATAGATTATACTAATATGGCTGTACAGAAGGTTGCTGAGAATACCATGGATTGAACATGCGAGTAACGCCGAAGTTTTGGAAACAAAAGACAGTTAAATTTCCCGAGGACTCAATGAAGACGATTTAGAAATTTTGATATTCACAAAACATATTAAAGGCAGGATGAACAAAAGAAAGCAACGCATAACCTAGCTAGCGAACTTATGTAAATTGTTGGCAGAACAGAGATTTTAAGAGATAGTAAACCAAAACTTTACTAAGAGCTACAAAGGACAAAGTTGTGTAGAGCCATGATCACCCACGCACTTGGGGTGGTGGCACAGAATATAGAAGGAAAGAAACTGTTAATGGTTCTCTTCATATATTTTTTTTTTGTATCTATTCAACCCCTCACAAGGTCAGGTTGTGACAAGGTCGCTTTAATGTGGGAAGCCCGAGCGCGTACACCCGGGCTGAGAACAAAAATTCCCGAGCCCCGCAACCGTCGTTTGCCCTGGCCGGAGTGCGTGCACCGATCCCTCTTTCTAGTGCAATGAGAGGGCGGGGTCTCGGTCAGCTGATCCCCAGGGCTGGGCACCTCTCAGTATAATTTTCCTCAGTTGCGATTGTCCTTTCAAGGAGTCGCCTCTGAGTACACTCTGCCCAAGGTCAGAGTGGTAACTGAGAGATATAGAGAGAGATACGAGAGTGGGATTTTTTTAAGCGTTTCACTCCAAGCAAAGCGGGAAGTCACTAGGACGCAAGGGGTTACAGAAGATTTGGAGCAAGATCAGGTCAGAGTGATAGAGGAAAGGACGAGGAGAAGGATAGTGGATAGATCAAGGTAACTGGAGATGTCGATTGACATAACATTTGAACAGTTGGAGATTATAGCACTCAGGGAAACTGGAATAGGGAAGGAAGTTCCACAGACGAGAGGTGCGAGACATGAAGCTATTAGAGTAGAAGAGACGGCTACATTTAGGAGTTTCGACAGTGAAAGGGTGAGAGCGGGATGCCAGCCTCGTAGGGCGCTTGAACTCATGAAGTCTGGGAACCAGCGAATGCAGCTCCTCAGAGCAATTACCATGAAAGTATTTCTAAAAAAGACAGAGAGGCGACGGCGCGTCTGTGAGAAAGCGACTGTAAACGAGATGCCAGAACAGGGCCAATTATATTGCATATCCACCTCTGAAGCTTATCAAGAACCCCGAGGCAAACAGAATGGGCCCCAGACCATATATGGCAGCAATACTCCATGCAAGGGCGAATTGTTGATTTGTAGATCTGGAGGATCGATTCCGGGGAGAAAAATTTCCTGGCGCGGCACAGGGAGCCAAATTTCCTTGCGGTGGATGAAGCAATTGACTCAATGTATTTGTTCCATCTCAGGTCAGCAGTCAATGTGAGACTGTGCAGCCGCTGAGAGGTTCTCTCGAGAAGTTGAGCGTCAGATATTCTAATGGAGGACAGGGAAGGATCTCTGTGGTGATTAATAGAGAGCAGTTTTGCTTTTGAGGCATTAAAGTTGACCAGCCAATTCCTGCCCCAGTTCACAACCGATTGGAGGTCCTTTTCGAAATGTACAGCTAGGTTAGTTTTGTCAGCGACACTAGATTTGTTTTTGAGGCAGGAGTAAGTTGTGGTGTCATCCGCGTAGATGCCAACTTGGGAATTTATGGCGTCAGGATGGTCATTTATGTAGATAAGGAATAGAGTGGGGCCTAGGATGGAGCCTTGAGGAACACCTGCGTTCGTGGGATAGGAAATGGAGGAGAATTCGTTGAGAACGACCTTCAATTCACAGTTTGACAGGAATGATTGTATTAAGTCGAACAATCGACCCGTAATGCCATAACCCTGGAGCTTGCGAAGAAGGCCGACATGCCAAACCTTAAACGCTTTGGAGATGTCTAGGGCCACGGCACGAGCTTCCCAGTTATTTTGAAGAGCTTGGTAGACAGTTTCAGAGATGGCCGTAAGCACATCAGCTGTAGATCGGGCAAAGCGGAAGCCATATTGCTTGTCTGAGAGCAGATCATGGGTTATAAAGGTGGTTAACCACTTCGGAATTGATTAGGGCTTCGAAGACTTTGCCGAAGAGGAGTAGGAGACTGTTAGGACGGTAATTAGAAGGGTTAGAGGAGTCGCCAGAGTTCTTGAAGACAGGAACAATCGAAGAGGACTTCCAGCAGTCAGGAAAACAAGATTTCTTGAGGCAGTAGTTATATAGTTTAGAGAGGGCGGGCGCCAGTTCAGGCGCGCATTTCTTCAAGACAATGGCTGGTATCCCATCCCCACCACTAGCCTTGTTGGGGTCTAAATTGGAGATAATGCCCAATACCAAAGACGGGGTTATGTGTAACCCACTCAATAGGGCCTCAGTTCTAAGAGGGAAATCGGGTATAGGTACACCGGAAGAGGCGAGCGTTGAGTTGAATGAAAATTTCCGAGCAAAGCATTCAGCCTTGTCAGTAGAGGAGGTCAGGAGGGTTTGCAATTGTTCAATACGCTCTTGCAGAGACGCCAATAATCTTTGGAGGCAAATTTGCGAGATGCAATACGCTCCTTCATCCGAGCAGCAAATAGTGACTTAGCATCGCTGAGAACACGCTTACACTCGTTACGTGCGGAGGCAAAGACACGTCTATTGCAGTCCGACATAATGCTACGAAATAGGTGAAAGAAGTGGTTCCTATGGGCAGTGGCGGCTGAGCAAGCAGCGGAAAACCAAGGGGAGGAGCGCGACTTGACTCTATATTTCCTTGATGGGATAAAAACGTCGATTCCAGCTTTAACCCAGGATGAGACCTCAGAAGCACATTCTTGGACGGGGAGCTTAAAGACAACATCCCAGCGGACATCGCGGAGGAAATCACTGAACAAGTCCCAGTCAGCACGTTGATAGTAGAACGTTCTTTGCAGGGGGTGGAGTTGAAGGAGATGTTAACAGATACTACAGCATGATCGGAGTTACCAAGAGGGCAGAGTTACGTAGAAGAGAGATAGAGAAGAGAGATAGAGAAGAGAGATAGAGAAGAGAGATAGAGATAGAGAAGAGATAGAGAAGAGAGATAGAGAAGAGAGAGAGAAGAGAGAGAGAAGAGAGAGAGAAGAGAGATAGAGAAGAGAGATAGAGAAGAGAGAGAGAGAGAGAGAGAGAGAAGAGAGATAGAGAAGAGATAGAGAAGAGAGAGAGAGAAGAAGAGATAGAGAAGAGAGATAGAGAAGAGAGATAGAGAAGAGAGATAGAGAAGAGAGATAGAGAAGAGAGATAGAGAAGAGAGATAGAGAAGAGAGATAGAGAAGAGAGATAGAGAAGAGAGATAGAGAAGAGAGATAGAGAAGAGAGATAGAGAAGAGAGATAGAGAAGAGAGATAGAGAAGAGAGATAGAGAAGAGAGATAGAGAAGAGAGATAGAGAAGAGAGATAGAGATGAGAGAGAGAGAGAAGAGAGATAGAGAAGAGGGAGAGAGAAGAGAAGAGAGGGAGAGAAGAGAGATAGAGAGAGAGATAGGAAGAGAGATAGAGAAGAGAGATAGAGAAGAGAGATAGAGAAGAGAGATGAGGGAGAGAGATAGAGAAGAGAGATAGAGAAGAGAGATGGAGAGAGAGAGAGAGAAGAGAGAGAGAGAAGAGAGATAGAGAGAGAGATAGAGAAGAGAGATAGAGAAGAGAGATGAGAAGAGAGATAGAGAAGAGAGATAGAGAAGAGAGATAGAGAAGGGGAGAAGAGAGATAGAGAAGAGAGATAGAGAAGAGAGATGGAAGAGAGAGAAGAGGGATAGAGAAGAGAGATAGAGAAGAGAGATAGAGAAGAGAGATAGAGAAGAGAGATAGAGAAGAGAGATAGAGAAGAGAGATAGAGAAGAGAGATAGAGAAGAGAGATAGAGAAGAGAGATAGAGAAGAGAGATAGAGAAGAGAGATAGAGGGATAGAGAAGAGAGATGGAGAAGAGAGATAGGGAAGAGAGATGGGGAGAGAAGAGAGAGAGAGAAGAGAGATGGAGAAGAGATAGAGAAGAGAGATGAGAAGAGAGAGAGAAGAGAGATAGAGAAGAGAGATAGAGAAGAGAGATAGAGAAGAGAGATGGAAGAGAGAGAGAGGATGGAGAGAAGAGATGGAGAAGAGAGATAGAGAAGAGAGATAGAGAAGAGAGAGAGAGAGAGAGAGATAGAGAAGAGAGATAGAGAAGAGAGATAGAGAAGAGATGGAGAAGAGAGATAGAGAAGAGAGATAGAGAAGAGAGATAGAGAAGAGAGAGAAGAGAGATAGAGAAGAGAGAGGAGAGAGAGAGAGAAGAGAGATAGAGAGAGATAGAGAAGAGAGAGAAGAGAGAAGAGAGAGAGAGAAGAGAGATAGAGAAGAGAGAGAGAGAGAGAGAGAGAAGAGAGAGAGAGAAGAGAGAGAGAGAGAGAGAGAGAGAGAGAGAGAGAGATGAGAGAGAGAGATATAAAAGAGAGAGAGATATAAAAGAGAGAGAGATATAAAAGAGAGAGAGATGATTCTCTTCATAATGCGAAACTTTTCTCTTATTGAAAGTGATAACAGCAAATTATGCTCGGACAAGGGAGAGCAAGCTAATATGGCAGGAAACTGAATACCATTCGTAAACAGATTTGGTACTGCAAAAGAATACCATAGACGGATCATGTACGCAACGTGGAAGTTTTCAGGAAAATGAAAAAAAGTACATTTATACTTAGAGCCAGTTGAAATTTCTAGGACACAATGAGGAAAGAGGGCTTGGAAAATCTGACACTCATTGGACATTGAAAGCAAGGGGATGAAGGAAAATAATGCATAACCTACCTCACGAACTTATGTAAATGGTTACAGGGAATAGTGGCAGTAAAAAGAGAAACGTTGCTAAGAGCTACAAAGAATAGGAAGTTGTGGAGAGTTATGATCGGGACATGGCACCTCGAAGATCATAACTATTGTATGAGTGATCATTTATTTATTTTTATGAATAAATCCGTTTTGCACCACAAAAGGCGGGAAAATTCCCCATACTAATTTTTATGGTTACCCACTGACGCAATAACAAAAATTTCGAAGGTTCTAAAAAGCGTAAAAAATACAATTTAATCATCAAAAATCCTTTGGTCTTTCCTCTTAAAGTTTTTAATGATAAAACTGTTTTTATTAAATTTGGGTCATTTTTTTTAAAATCATGTGTGCTCATTTTTAACGAATCTTTTTGAGATATGTACTTTACTAGTATTTTAGAAAATTTAGAGTGCCTTCAATTGTGTAGTAATAAGTCCATATAAGGAAGTGTTGTCGGGAGTGTCGAACGAGTTAAAGGATCGGAACACGTGAGCTGCATTACGAATGGGTATTAAAATACGAAGAGCATTCCCTCAGAGTCGATAGGAAGTAAGGATTGGTAGGGAGAAATAGAGGCTAGTAAAAGAGAGGTGGGGAAAAAAATAATCTTCCTTGCATGACCATAAGTCGTAAACAGCCACGTGACTCATGTTCAGTTTCCTTAAAGGAGTGCGACTAATTGTGGTGTTTTTTTTTTTTGTTTTTTTTTAAACTTGTCCTCCCGCCACCTTTTTAGATATTTTTTTCCTTTCTGCCTGTCTAACCCACCACACCTTTTTCGCCTTCGACTCAAAACAGGTGGAGATCTACATATTATAAAGAAAAAAAAAAGTGAAGAAAAGGAAGGGATGAGAATGTGTTAACCGAGACTGTCGGCTGACTGCTTATCAAAAATGCCAGCACAGAATAACTTTTTTTTCTGTTTAGCGCGAAGTGGGGGGAGGTGGGTTTAGGAAAACCACTGCTTTCTCAATGATTCTTTCAGTTGCGCGTCATACTTTTTTCTTTTTTTTTTTTTAAGTGGCGCACCATAACGAATACAGATCCTCTGATGTAAGCGTTGCACAAAAGTAGGATTTCCTCGCGTAGCAATTATTGATATTAGTCGTCATTTCTCCTTCCCCCATCTGAAGTGTGGGGTTGACTCAAAGGGAAATAAAAACAAACGAAATTAAAACATCGGTACTTCTCGCACAGTTGTTTTCCGGTGACAATTTTCATGTAAATCTGCCTGTCTGGTCATGTGTGGGCACAAAATAATTATTCAAGTACGCACTTAAAAAAATGTATTAAATTTCTCTTAACTCGAATTAAAAAGGGTGATGTTGAAAAAAATGACTACGCATGTTTAAAAAATTCAAAATAGCTTTCATTTTATTTTTAGTAAACAAAACTACTAATTCAAATAAAAAGTATACTTAAAAACCAGAAACGCCTTTGAGTTACTTGACAGGTGTTCAAGCAAGCTACTTTGCCAAAATTTGACTTGCCACTTGTTAAATACCAAGAAGAAAGTCTTTAAACAACACGTGGTACTAAAAGAATACGCGGAGATAAAATAAATTCATATTTTAAAAACTAAAGATATTGTGAAAACTTGGACTTTCAGGACGGTTTTTCCATTGACGCCGCTATTATTTTAACTACCCTCACTCCTCGACAATGTTCATTCTTTTAAAAAGCGAGGATTAGAATTATAATATAAAACCTAAACAATGATGAATGTGAATTTATACATTTTCTTTGTTCTTGAGAATTCACAAATACAACCACTATTTTTGTTTATTGAAATGGTTGGCAAAACATTGGCTAATTGCAAATTGATTCGAACTTTATAAAATGGTAAATAATTAGCATTTCCTTATAGTTGTTTCACATATTTTAATTTAGTAAATGTTTATAAATCTATGAATAAAAAATGTTTTCATATATATTTCTTTATAATTTGGTAAATAATAAATATTGCATTAGTTTTAATTGTATTAGTTTTTAAAATGTAAATATCAAATCATTCTTGTAAATAAACAATGTAATAAAGAACAATATGTGCTCCCCGACAGGATTCGAACCTGCGGCCCCAGCTGTGTTTATAAGGTGATATTCAACCTTGCTTAATCATCGCACTTCGAGATTGTCTAAAGCACGTCGGTTCTACTGTATGTGGTGTGTGTGTGTGTGGGGGGGTCTCTAGGGTCGAATCCTGTCGGAGAGCGCATATTTTTCTTTAAAAAGATATCTTGAATATTCAAAGCGGTAAACGAAAACAAATACAGTTTAGTAAATAAACAGAGCGTCTACTCAAATATGGGTATCCACTTAAAGTAACGTTTAAGTAATAAAATTAACAGTTATGCGATACACATATTGTCTGTACTTTGTGGAGTAATAACTACGAAACAAGTCGAGCAAACAGTTACTACAATGTTGTAATGAGTTAGATTTTGAAGAGGTATCACAGATTTGTGGCGTTGTGCCAAAACACAAATTAAACTTAGTAAATACCTACATTATAATTTGGAGATGGTAAGATGTGGTAATTTTTGCTTATTCGTTCAGTATCATTTTATTTATTTTTTTAAATAACAAAAGCAAAGATAGGAATTATCCGAAGATTGAATTAATTCATTACAGAAAAAAATTCCGACGTTTATATTTAAGCCTTAGAGCTCAACTCCCAGTAAATATTTTTCTTCTTTCAGGTCACTTCGTATAAGTTTTACTTTCATTAATGTGTACATCACATGACAAGAGCTACAACTGTTACAAAAGGGCTGAAAACTGGTTTTCTATTTAAAGAAAATTAGACCCTTTTTTTTTTTAACTCCAGGAAAACAAATGGGTCAAAAGGCTTGGATTACTTGTATGCAGCCAAACTTGAGAGCATCCCATACCGGAAGTGAACACAAATCTCAAAATATCAACGTTCTGGAGCCTCAGTTCAAGGTAAACTGAACTGTGGGAAAGGAGACATTTTCCTCTTCCATTAACCATGGATTGACGTCCTAAATCAGGAGAGCAAAAAAAAAAAAAAAATATTGGGGGAAGTATATGAAGCTGAAAATTCTTAAAAATCTCTACAGGTTTTCTTAAGAAAACATAGCCACAAAAGCAGTTTAAATTAATATTGAAAGTAAGATATCTCGAATACAGATTCAACAGAAAAATTCGTAGCCATTAATCTTTAACATAAGGCATCTACAAAATAGAAGTTCCACAATGAACGAAAGTGACGATGCAGCCAGATGTTTTCCGAATAATCATTATTCTCGGTTTCCTGATGATATCGCAGAACAGTAAATTTCCTGTCAGTCTTTTAAACATTCAATTAACAAATGGTGAACCTGTTTCCAGGGATTTGCTCCCGTGCAAGAACGGAAAGCAGTTACTGTTTCGTTTTCCTTGCTGATTATTTAGTAAAATGCAGTTGATATCAGGTACCTTTCTGTTCCTGGTTATTCCTCTGACAAAAAAAAAAAAAAAAAAAAGAAAAAGAAAAAAGGGAGTTGCATGAGAGTATAGCTGCTGATCAGACAAAAGTGGTGTGTGAAATGTCGAAATATGGAAAAATATAAAATTGAAATCATTTTCGATAAGATGCTGTTTCGGAATATCAGGAGTGCAGTAGCAGTGTGGAAAATTTTCTTTCACAAAATTCATGATGTAAAACAGTTCCTAAGTGGCGAGACTACTAGCGTTCAGAGAGACAATCTCATCGGGAATCTTAATAACGGTAATTTCCTTGAGTAATTGTTTCAATTCTTGAAAGTGAAAAAAAAAAAAAAAAATTCAACGCTACAATTACACTAGGTTTCCCCAGAAAGCCAGAATGAGTTTATCAAATGCCATGTCAGAACTTAAATAAAGAAATTATAAAAGAGCGAGAATTACTTATCAATCATGGTGGAAGCAACACCTGACTCAGAAACACATTGATCGAACGGATTATGTTTTCTTATGTCTTCTTGAAGAATGAGAAGGTTTACGATGAAATAAATATACCTTGAGTTTGCAAACAGTAATAAAACATAAGTAATAATTACTGTGTTGATCTACAATACTTTAAAGAAATAAAATAAATGCATGGATCCTATAAATTTCAAAAATAAAGTTCAAATTCTTAAGAACAATCCCCTAGCCATATGCAGTCTCTGTACTTGTCATAGTTTAAATATGTTTAGTGTTCATCTTGCTGAACGTTTCCGGGTTTTTTTTTAATAACCCCCAAAAAACTCTTCAACCTTTTCAGTTTAAGTCAACAAATGCGAGAAATGTTAAAGGATAATATCGACAAAATGCGAGGCATACATTAGTCTCTAGGACTTGATAGTAATCGAGATTTTGCAAGTCACTTCTCCAGGATTGTTGTGGCTCTAAAACTTACTACACAAACCTAATCGGATCTGCAGAGCATTCGAAACTAATAAGTTCATTTAAATGTATTGGAATTTGAAATGAATAGTGTTCATTTGGATTAAAATTCTTACTGAACTTTACTTCAGAAACAAAGTTCTTAAGTCAGAGAGGCAATACTTGACGTAGAAGTGGTAAATATAAGAAGTCTGCAAGAAGAATTAAGGTGCTTCAGAGAGAAATGGGATGTGATTTCAACAGAATAAGAACCTACAGAAGGTAGTAAAGGAAAGCGAGAAGAAAGGACTAAACATCAATTAGAAGAAGACATAATATATGGCTGTCAGTTAAAGGAACAACCCGAGACAAAAACTACGAATTGGAGATACCAATAACAAGCAAGTCCAACAATTTAAATATCTAGAAAGGGTTTGAACAGAGGTTAGAAAGTGCGACACTGAAACCCAAAGGCGCATTAGGATAACTAAATATGCCTTTCGAAACCTCAGCAAAGTATCAAGAAACCAGAAAATTCCATTAAAAACAAAGAAATGAGTACCGAGCTGTAATGCAATATCTCTCCTCTTATATGGAAGTGAATGCTGGACAATTTCCTCAAATGAAAAAACTTGAGGCAACAGAAATGTTGCTATACATAAGGATAGTGAGAATGCCATTGATTGAACATATGAGCCACGACGAAGTTTTAGAGGAAATGGAAACAAAAAGGACACTTATATTTAGAACCAGTAAGAGACAGTTGAAATTTCTAGGTTATATGAGGAAAGAGGGCTTAGAAAAGTTGATACTCACAAGACCTAGAAGGCAAGAGGGACAGAGGAAAGCAGCACGCGACTTACAAAATGAGCTTGTGTAAATGGTTGGCAGAACAGAGTTTGGGAGATACAACGATATTTATATCAAAGCAGTGGAAGAGCTTAGATTTTGACGATATTGTACTATTTCGAATAAAAGTTCTTAGATGTCATTAGGATTAAACCTCGATGTGAACTAGAACCATTTTACTAAATATTTTGTTTTACTTTTTACCTCGCTATAAATCTTTATAAGACTTTGATAAGAAAATATAATTTTCAGGAAAATGTTAAAAATAATGGGAGACCGGTGAAATCTTTATCGCCCTGTGCCCGACCAGTTTTTTTGATAGCCCTGATCCCAATTAAAGAGGTTCTTAAAAAAAAAAAAAAAAAAAAAAAAAAATTAAAAATATCGTAGCGATTAAAAGAAATAAATGAGCAGGCAGATGTTTATTTAATTCTTGTTCTTCCTTCGGTGGACGTATCTGTAAAAATTAGTCGAGGAATATAACGAGAGCGTCTTTTTTATATAATTTTTTTAACTACCTAGTAATCTTAAAAATTTATGAAAATATTCTCCATAATCTAATTGATTATTGAATTTTAGATACTTTGGCTTTAAATTTACTATAGCTCTTATTTTCTGATAATATCGTGTCCATATTTACAAAAAATCAGCACGATTATACACATCACATTCAAAATTCATTTTAAAATATTGGAAGGGTTGTTGAATTTTTATTTATGATTAGTAAATATAATTCATAATAACAATATCAACTAATCGGTACAAAATAATACAGATATTTAAAAGATTTAAAACTGTAAATTATTCTAATTGAGAGAAAATGAAAACAATTCTTGTAAAAATTCATCCAAAATTATTTTTCTTAATACTTTTCATAATATATCTCATTCATAAAAGTAATTGAAAGCTTTTTCTAATGTCTTAGTTTTATTACATTTTTTTTTATTTTACAATTCAAAGCAGATCTTCGGTAACTTGAGACCTGCTTATATAAAAAAAAAAAAAAAAAAAAAATAAAATTGAGGATTTAAATTCTCCAAGGAGTTCTGCGTATAACATTAAGCAGTACAAAAATTAAATTTCATAAAATTAAATAATGGCAGGGGAGAAATTAAATTTATGAAAAACAAAAAAATCATATCTAAAATAATTTTATCCATTTGTGAAGAAGTACTGAAAGTTTCAATAAAATAAAATCTGGCAATTACTTGATTTTTGCAAAAATTACCAAATCAATGAGTTTTTCACAAAAAAAAAAAAAAAAAAAAAAGCTAAATTTCCTATAATCTTTGGTCCGCAAGAAAAACAAGATTTCTAAACAAAATTTCGTGGAGGTACCCACACTAACATTATATATTAGACAACGTGTGTATTTGTGGGGTGGCGATCTTCGGAAGTGGGGCGGGAAGCGATACCGAGTTTAGCTTGAAGTCCCGATCCATATTTAATTATTCCGTCACTTTTGTCGGTGACTATGCTTAATAAAGAAAATGTCGATTAAAGTCACATATCACTGATAGTAAAGCATTAAATAAAACATTCTATCCGTTTATACAATGATTTTAGATTTTTCCCGATTTTTAAACAAAACCTCCAATAATTTATGAGTTTTGTGACTTTGCTATAACCGTTTAAAAATGTGTTGGAGGACCTCCGAGATAATTGAATTTCAAAATGAAATCTAATATAGATGTAATTATTTACAAGGATATAGTGAAGGTGGATGAAGTTTTGTTAAAATGAGGTTTTGAAATTTTTAGAAAAGGATCAAGAGAATCTTTCAGCACCCACTTATATAAACGCTACTGGGCATATTGAAACATATGGAACTCATGAAACATTTGTTTAATTAATGAATGAATTAATTAAACCTATTCACTGTCACAGACAAGATAACATCTTAATAAGTAATCAGTTTGGTGACAAGATAATTCATCTTATGCTCCTGTGTTATACGTTTGCAAAATAGCGGTAACTCCTTGTGCAAACATAGAAAATGTGCAAATTTACTTTGGTGATATTTGCACAACTTTGTTGACTTATGTGCGTAAATCAATGTTTTCAGTTTTTTTCCATACTTGTTCAAACAAGTATGGAAACACATACTTTCTTACTTTTAATGTCCTTTGTATTGGGGTGGGGTTGAAAGATCAAATAAAATATTTTCCTTTTTTTTTAACGAAAAGCTAAACACAAAAATTGAAACGTTAAAAATGTTAACAGGTTAAGGACTTCAAAATTAAGGTAAGCAAAAAAACCCAGTTCAAAATCAAAATTATGTGAATTATTTGCGTAATTAAACTTTTTTGCTTTTGTTGTGGCAACACTGTTTAAGCCGATTCCCCTTACAACAATTTGGGTTCACATGGAGATTATAACAAAACTCTTAGAATGATAATGACTTCAATTTCAGTTAAGTAAGATTATACATTATATAATATTATTGATGAATGTACAGATATCTTTCGTTCAAACGCTTTCGTTTTGCTTAATTACGTTGTCACAGTAATTATTCAGACAAGAACAAAATAAAAAAAAAATCTACTTCAACTCCATACTTCTAATGTATCTGACTACACTGAAATTTTATTTTTTCTTTTCAATAGTTCACACCCCTCCTCGGTCTTTTGAACAGGAGTAGAGGTTTATCCATTGTTTCCCCCGTTTAGAATTGGGTCTAAAGACTTCAACTGTATATTCTAACGTCTCCAACACTGAAATTGAATTACTATTTATGTATTTTTCTCAATAGGAGTAGATAGGTTCAATTATAGTTCAGTTCAGCCTTCTCAGTCTTTTGAACAAAAGTAGAGGTTTATCCCTTGTTTCTTTTTTAGGACTGTATTTCCGGTTCCTTCGAAAGACTTATTCTCTTTCACTCCTTGTCGCGCCTTGCGTCTTAGTGGCATCATCGCCTTGCTTGGGGTGAATTGATAAAAAAAAAAAAAAATTACAAAAATAAAATAATTTCAATAGAGAAATCATGAAATTTGTAGCTTGGAATGAGTGTGTATTTTAAGGAATTTTTTTATTTTTTTTTTTTTATTTTTTTTTTTTTTTTTACATAAATCCAATGTCTGCATACTTTCAGGACCGGTAATGTGTTTCAGGACGGAAGTGTTAAATTTTTCATTTCATCTTATAAAAAGGTAACAAGTAATCAGAGGCAGTAATGACAGATTAGACGGCATAACCCATGCACGGAATGTGTCTAGCAAGTTAAATACTTGTTTGGTAATGTAAAGAAAGTATGGGGGGTAAGGGAGGAGAAGAAGGAGGGGGAGGAGAAGAAGGAGGGGAAAAAATAGAGATAATAATTTGGTTAAGGTAAATCCGGTATCTTTTATTTGGAGCGTTATGATTGGTTCACCTTTAGGCTGGTTGGCAAGCACTGCCGGAAGTTAAAGGTTTGACACTCTCCTTCAGGCTACAAAGGGAAAAAAGCTATTTAGTGACAGCGTCTAAATGCTGGTAATGAATATAAATCTACTCATCAGAGCTTCCTTTTTCTTTTTCATAGGGGTGGGGGCATCAACTTCTTTTTAGTTTTAGTTTTATGAAACCCACTTCGTATTCAGTCTCTGACAATACAGAAAACAGATCGGCAAAGACGGATCAAATTTCACCAGGGGTAATTTATGGTCACTTTACACATGTCTCTGAGAAAGTCGTGAATCCACTTTTCCCTGTGTTATATCCATCCCATAGCCAGATGACAAAGAGATACCGTCATGATGGTTGGAGAAGGTCAATGAACCCTTTCCCCATGACCAACTCAGCAGATTCAGGTAGTAGCAGTTTTGGTAAGGTCCAGTTATTGCCAATTTATGACTATGTATATTATTTCACAGAAAGCATATTATAAAAACGGAAACCGAGAAGATCACGAAACAGACAAAACAGGATTAAAGACAATGTGACGTCATGAATACAGATGTCAATGGTTATCTTAATTTATTCTTTTCTTATATTCTTTTACTTTGTAACCACCTGCATCTTAGTAGCTTTGTTGCCTTTCCTATGGTGAAATGATTAAAAGAAAAGGAGTATCGGAGGAACAGTTTTCAGATCAATTCTTCAATCTAAAAGTATTGGTCAACGTCAAGATTAACGCCGTGAAGAGTGGGACCAGAGAGCAGAGTTCGAATTCCAACCTAGTCTTTTGCGTTAAGTTCCACAGAAATGTCTTTGGGGATAGACACAAATCTAACTCTTCAAACTCCCGGGTATTGGGTTAAATAACAGGATAGCCAGAGTTCTTTCGTTTTGGGTGGTAACCTGTCTAGGGGAAGAATTAAAAGTAATTCAAACCGTAGAGAAGGTAATGAGAAACCACTATCTTTCCCAAGAAGTAATAACAGCAGATAAAGAAAAGGAGTCTGTAGAGAGCCATGATCGCCTACATCCTTAATCGGGACATATCAGTTAAAGAAACATACTACTATTAATAATATGGACTATAATGTTCTTCATATAGAGCCTAACCTACTCTTTTGCTTTTTTATTTCGAGTGTCATTTTAATAAAATAGGTTTAAGTATGACCAGGAAATATAGTTATGCGAGAAAATGTGTTGACTTTGGTAGTCGTTACAGCTTCCAGTTTTATTTCACACTAGAAACATAATAAATATAAACTCGATTATTCCTTTATGCGAACAGGAAAAGGCGCTAGATATAATCAAATTAGTGAAACTATTTTTAAGCAAGTTATGAAGTCAACTATAAAGTTTTTTTTTTTCATTGACGTATGTAGAGAAAAAAAAATAACAGTGAAGATTCACCGGAGATTTTTGTCATATTACATGGTATGTTCTTTCAGGATCTAGACGATTCATCACATTCCACAAGTTTCTGCTTCTGAAGCTCTAAGTAACACCTTCCCTACATCATTTGTCCTGCTATCCATTCACTTAATCTCGTGAAGTTGGCTAAGGCTATTTCTCTTGCCTCTTTTACATTCAGAGTTAAATTATTCGACTTTTCTTCCTTTATGCCCCCCCCCAAATCATATCTTTTTGATTGCTAGCAGAAGTTTCCTTGTAGACTTGTTCTCAAAACTTCCCCATTATTCCCTTGCTCAGTCCACGTTATTCTCAGCATTCGTTAGCTGAACCACATCTGTCAAGCTGTCTTCGTCTATAAGGAGATTGGCCAACATCCACTGCCATATAGCTATTACATTGTTCAATCTTTTGTTTCTGAAGATATTTTGCTAAGTCTTAATACCTTGTTTAGTTTCTAAAAGACACCATTCGCTATTTTTATGCGCTTTGGGATTTTTGTGTCACGCCATCTGTCGGCCGTTGCAACACTGTAGATTTGAATTTCTGTAATTACTTGATCTTGAGGACCTTAATACCAAGTTCGCAACTTTAGTTATCTTTTTGGCTTTCTTTGCATTGTGTCTACATACAGTTAATTGTTAGTTCTCTCTTTCCTCGACTATGTTGTCTAAGCTCTTTTAGGTTTCTTTCTGAGTCTGCCATCAACGTGATGCGGCTTACGACCATATCACGTTGAAACACCGGTTTCCGTACGATCACCAAAGTTAAGCAACGTCAAGCCTAGTCAGTACCTAGATGCAAGACCGATTAGGAATTACAGACGTAAGCTTCGATGTGAGGGTGGTGTAATTCATAATGACCTGGAATTGTTAATCGGAGAGCCGAATTCGAATTCCCGTTGGATTCGTTATATTCACATATGCGCAAATAACCTTGAGAAAGGTATGAATCCACATTCTCCCCCAGGTATGGATTAATTAGTAAGACTCGTATCATTAAACTTATCGCCAAGAAAAAAAAAAATTCTTGGAATCTAAAAATATTTTATAGATTTAACTAACCCTAAAAGGCCTTATAAGCTATAGAAAACTAACCAATAAGTAAATCAACTGTTTAAAGACATGTCAACTGATAAATCCTTGTAGACTTTCTCGTCTTAGGATCTTTCAACGAAACGATCCTATATTTAAAAAGCATCATTGGAGTACTCTTTTCTCTATTTTCTTGTGTTCACTAAATTCGTTCTATCTGCATGCAAGCTGTTTGTCCTCAGTAGCGGGTTATAAATTAATCGAGTAACTTCTGTATGAAATCAAGCTTTCTAGATATTTCAAGCAATTCACGTTATACCCTATCAGATGTTTTATATAATCTATGAAACGGATATTAACCGTTTGCATTTGTATTGCTTGCTCTAATCCAGAAATTGTTTAAAGCTGTCAATATTTCTATTGCAATTTCATTTTGTTCTGTCGATTTCTTTCTCGTCATCTTGGCTAGTCCTGCCCTACACACAGACCTTAATACGATTTCATGTGTATAAATGTATTAGAGGTTTCTCTTCGTCATATGGAAGAGCTTTCCGGTGTAGTCGTCCCGTCACGGTCGTATCTCACCCAGCCCACTATAATGGTCTTTCCAGATTTTATGCATCCTGCGAAAGAGCACATTTCCCGTTACACCAGTCAGCTTTTGTTTTCTTAAACTATTTTCTAAGGTTTTGTTTAATATATTAGACGCCATTTTTGTTAACTGATTTCTTTTATTAGATTGAAAATTTAACCGGTCATCCGCTTTTTTTTTTGTTTGTTTTTTGTTCTCTATTCCGGATGGATGACGTACTTCACTATTTTCAATAATGCTTTCCTTAAGATTCATATTTATTCTTAAATACGATTGCATAAGTTCGTTTCCAAATTGGATCATTCCGAAATTTGTCGTAGCGTAGCATCGTCGTGGCTTTAGATTTCTTTAATTTTTGTAAATTTAATTTGTATTAAATTATTTACTAAGTGTGATAGCCATCACAGAAAGCGCTAGTCTGTATTTCTAAATCGTTAGGCATTTCTTTTAGGTCTCCTTCCTGACTTACGTCCAAAAGCATCTCGGGTGTTTTTTTTTTTTTTAGACGAATTATTAGTTATTACTGGAGTGTTCGCGAAGCACCAAACAAACATACCACTATGAAATTATGTTTTCCTGTTTTACCAGAACATTGACCGTTGCCGGTATCCCAGAACTTTGACTAATATTAGATAAAGACTAGTAAGACTCCTGCTCTCATTTTCTCTCCCTCCCGGTATGTAGGATTACTAGTTTGTCGCTCGTAAAATATCCTTTTTTTTTTTTTTTTTTTCATCTAATTTTGCATACTCCCAGAAATGAAAAATTCAGATTTCCATTTTGCTTTATTTTTCTAACGTTCCGCCTTTTGTAGAGTGTACTAACATTCCATGTTCCGATTATGATTTCATTTTTGAGACTAAATAGCATAGGTGGAAAGCAAATATTAGTCAAAGCAGTATGCAAAAGATAATATGAAGACGAGGATAAGAGTTAAAAATATAATAACGTTACGTAATTAACGTTTCGTACTTAACAGGCAAAAAAATGAAATATTAATGGTATTTTAGAATTGAAATTACTAAAAGATTCGTATTTAAAAAAAAAAAAAAATTATATATATATATATATATATATATATATATATATATATATATATATATATATATATATATATATATTATATATATATATATATAAGTTCATAATGTAACTGAAGACATGCAGTCGTTTTTTACACAGAGCTGGCATCAATTATGGTTTATGACCAGGAAATTTACATAAGTGGGAAGGAAGTGAAACTAGAGGAAAATGAGAAGGGTAGGAAAAATGTAATGTAAGAAAACCACCGTGAAAGGATTACACATACAATATATATATATAAAATGAGAGAGAAAGAGGGGCTGACAAAATACTAAGAGAGTGAGTGAAAGATTGACGAGCGTAAAATTACATTCTATTAAAATTATTTATGGAACGAGTAACCGAGAAAATAAACGAGGAATTCAGTAGAAAATATCTGTGCATTTCATATTGGAGTATAAAAATAAACAATTTTGTATAGGAGAGATAGAAATATGAATGGGCGACAAAGATTGGAAGTGTGAAGAGAGAGAAGAAGATAGTCAAAAGAGAAGAACCGATGCAAGAGAGAAAGGATCAGCACTTCAAGGTGGTGTCATTGTTAGCAAGCTTGTCTCGCTAGAACAATTACGACTGAGTAGCGAATTCGATCCTCACTGGGTGCCCCTTACTTTCGGCCTTGTGCCACATGCAAGCTACGATAAGAATAATCTTAACTGTCAACACCCGTGAAATACCTACAGTTGCAGCTGGTATTTCATAAGACATGACATTGCTTTTAAATATTAAGATACATTCATTACACAATTCAATCAAAACACTGATCAAATACTTATTTTTCTTCTGGGCACCTTGCTGTAGTGTAAGCTTTAAAATAAAAAAAGAAGCCATTACTACTGTAGTGATTTTGATCCCCAAGCGGTTACTTCCCATTTGGATAAGAAAAAGCTTAATAATCAGCGTTTTCATTTCTTCCCCGCGTAGTTTTAGTCTTTTTTTTTTTTTTCTCTTTCACACGCATTTTTACTTGTCGCTATTTAGTTTCCATCTGCTCTTAAAAAAAAAAAAAAAAAAAAAAAGTTTTAAAAGGTATTGAGAAATAACAATAAAAGAATTAATCTAAAATGCACACCCAGAACTTTTTACACTCTCTCTCGACGACGCGGCAACTGTTGAAAGCCATGTGGTAATAGCAATGCAGACGGAAATCGTGATGAACAACAACGTATTGACACGACTGAAGTTGCTAATAGATTTGATTCGATTTTCATAGTGTAACGGGGCTTAAAATCTTGCTAAGAAGATTCGTTCTGGCGGATGTGGGGCAAGGTAGACAGTGTAACCTGACTAAAAAGTTAATTATTAAATATAAAATATTTCCAATTCATTGTAGATTAAGTTCATACTCTAAATTCAGTATATGGTTACTTTCATCTTTGACTGGCATTTCTTCTTTGCTTTTCAAACACATAGATAATAGTCACGATGTTAAGTCGACTTGTATTGAAGATTGCTCCCAGTCCCATACGATATCTCCTTTATTCAGTGTCCTTTAAGGACGTGTCTTATGGCTCTCCACAACTTTATATCGCATGTAGCTCTTAATATGATTTGTCTTTTTGCTAAGTAAAAAGTACTACTCTTTTGGATCACAAAAAGCAGCAAAACTCATGTATGTGTTGGGGGGGGGGGGCATTTCTCAGAAGAAATCTATCCCTCCAATATATTGATGAAGTTTGTCCGTCACATTGGGCAACTAGCTAATTTCAGTTGCGAGCAAATGTTTTTATTCAGTACCCACAGAATTGACCTAGGCTTTATTGTACAAATATACAGAGAATACATTTTTTTGTTTGTTTGTTTTTTTAAGAGAGAGAGAGAGAGAGAGAGAGAGAGAGAGAGAGAGTGCACAATCTGACGTGATCAGTAGTTGAACAATACTAATACACTCAAACAAATGGTCACGATGACTGGTGAGTGTGCTAGCACAACAACGGATAGCTTACAAACAGTTTCATCTACCCAAATTTCTTCTCACATGTCTGGTATCAGAGAATTTTCTAAAATGTGTTATATACGAGAAAGAGAGAGATTTTGTTGATAGTCTACTTTATTATCTACTGTCTAATACAACTGCACATCCTTTGACTTTGAAGTAGCTTCCTTCGCCATGTTTACACACTGGCTCACAAATGATCACGATTCCGTACTAAAATGTTTAGTCTTTTACTTAATAAAAATGAAATATTGACTAAGGTTAAGAGTGTTGGAAAAGGTCAAATGAGAGGGTCAAAATAAAAAATAAAAATGGACAAGTCATACGTCATTTTCCCGACCGCCATATCTGGGACGAGATCTGAATTCCAGAGTTTCTCGCAATGTCCTCCCAATCCCCAGACCTTTTTAGCAACCAGAGTGAAAAAAAAAAAAAAGAAAAAAAAATATTTTGTATTAAAGAGATTCAAAATGTAACGGACATCAACTTAGTATTTACAATGGCACCTCAGATGACTATTATTGTAACACGGAGAAAAAAATGCTGTGCAAGTAAGTTTTAACGGTAATTTTCCCTAATAATCGAAATATGAAAGAATCGAAAAAATCTCATAAAAAGAATGGGAAATATTTGAGTTTAAAAATGCCGTTTACTCTGTAAAAACATTTTAATTATAAAAATATTATTACCGTTTGATGACGGGGAGAGCGGCGTAAAAACACGTCGATTCTAAAAATCGACGAATATTCACTTAATTATTGGATTTTAATAGAACTTTGGGCATATATCTTTTAAAGCGGTCTCTTCAAAATTGTAGGGACTCTTCTTCACACAATTGCACCCCCAACTTTTTAATTTGATAATTTTCAATTGTGTACCGAGGCGGATAGCATTGTGGTTTACATTTATCAAAGTCCTTGAAAAATAAATACTGAAAAAATTAAAAAACTGGAACCCAAAAGAAATCAATACAGATGCCAAAGACTTAAGTTTATTAAAAATAAGATCGGACCCATCTTTTATTTTTAGGATTTATATTTTATGGCTATTGTCTGTAACAACAACAACAAAAATATTACATTGCTGTTGACGGAATATTATTAACTACAAGTACGCAAGCTCTTAATCATTTCTGTTCTATAAATGAAATATTTGTTTTCCATATAAAACTAATTTTTTGATTGCCGAATACCACAGTACTCCGATCACAAGTCTTTCACATCAATATTTAGGTCGGTAACTGTTTAATTAAAATAATCCCATCAATGTTGCTTTTACAATCTACCTTCTATTTCACTCCAACTCCACGTAAGTTGGTCTGGTGATGGAATAAGAGTTGTGAGTTTAGGGTATTTATTAATGAATATGTAAATCAATTATGGCACAAGGCCGAAATTGGGGAAGGAGAGACGTCTTCATCTGTCTCACGCTCAAGCCAGCCAGTCTCACTCCCCGATCTACTCATCGGACAACGTCCAATTCACCAGAACGTAACACTCTCGCATACCATTCCTAAGAATTCTAGGTTTTGAGGAATCGATCCTTTAAAATTGATGAATATATAATACTGGAAAGGATTGATAAATCGAATCTGATTAATAAGTAACGGACTTTATTCAGGCTTGTACATAAAATTGTATTACATGTACCCTTTCTAGCACAGATGCTGTAAACCAAAATTCAGTTTGCGTAAACCAGAAAAACAATTTTAGCAGGAAGGTTAGGTGGCTCTATCGAATTGCAATCAAATCCGTTTCATCCTAAAGTAGAAGGCAGCTTGTCGCCAGTTTTTTTGGCGAAAACACTAAACGAAGTAAAACTTTAACATATCAAACTCTTAATGTTTAATACACATTCCTAATACGCTTTTTTAAAAATTTATTCACTAAGTAAATATTAAAATAAATACTGCAAATATTTGTTGCCATAAGTTAATTCTTAACTTTTGTTTGTCTTTAAAGGTCATGTTGATTGACTTAGAGTAAAAAAATCGACAAACAGACATACCATAAAAACATAGAAATTATTACTTTTCATGCGGCTTTACGAGAAAAAAAAGACTTAATTGGCTTAAAGTCATTTTTTTCAGAAGACTAATTGCCAAAATTTCTGAAAAGTTTCATCTCGCCGTTGAGAATTGTTTACACAATTAATAGTAAATGGTTCAATTATTCCAGTACAACTTGGGAATAGTGCGGTTTCGGATTCTTGAATTTCCCGAAAATAGAGAAATAGATTAAAAAAAAAAAAAGAAGAAAAGGCTGAAACAGTGATTAAAATGAGAATTTTTCAATACTCAAGACAGTTATTTGGCAAACAATCTTTCGCAGATTTTTCCTGTTAAAGTTATCTATACTAATCGGATTGTTGTAAGATTCAACAAAATTCACAGTACTCACAGAATACGCATTTTCTCCGGTCTCTTTCTCATAGGTTTCTGGGTAGAACAGCGAACTGGGATTTTTCCAAAAATCTACTTTGTGAAGTAAGTTACCACAAAACTTTATGCTAAAAAGAAAAAAAAATCTGGATAAGTTCTTATAGTTTTATGCCTGAAATAATTACTTACCAAAGTAATAAAGATTGACTATAGACTTGGGGTTTTTTTGTTTGTTTGTTTTCTGAGTTAATTATATATTCTTAACATTAGCCAAAGTTAGGTGTTACTTTACTCGGTATTGTGAATGTTTTAAGAAAGAACAAAAATCGAATCATAATTACTTCGAAAATTGGTTTCTGGCAATATTTTTTATTCTTGTGTGTATAAAAGTGCTTTAAGTTTATCAAATACTGGTAAAATCCAAGTTTAAGAAAGCTGATTTTCAAGGTAGACATGCTTTTTTTCTCACTTGGAACAATCCAAATTTTGGCTTCAGTAACAATAAATAACGACTATAAATGCTATGATACCCCCCCCTCCCTCCCGCAAGTGGTCAGCCTTGTGCGTAAAGCCAACGTTACAACAATTTAATATTACATTAATTTTTTTTTTTTATTTTTTTTTTTTTTACGATGAGTAAATATTTTATCGTTCTATTAATATGGACGCTGCTGGAAAGAAAAAAATGCGTCGATTTAAAAAAAAAAAATTCTCTCGTCTGTTGAACCCCTATTTCTTAGGGTCGATGATCTCGCTTGTACCCCACCTCACTTTATATAACCCCCTTCTAATGTAATACAATATCGAACCTGATATCGGGTTTCAATCAAAGCCTTTCTATTTCCCCTCGATTATTTCTTAACCGGTTCTTTTTGTTCACTTTGTCTCGCGCCCCTCCCAATTCACTTCCTCTTCCTTTGTGATCGCGCACGTGTGTCTACGCTCTGTTTGCCTTCCACAGCAACAGGACAAAATACTTTGTTTTAATAATAATAAAAATAATTATTATTATTATTATTATTATTATAATACCACCACCACTACCAGTCTTTGCTGATCTAATTTGAGAAGCTAGACATTGAACCAGTGAAACAGCGACTGCAATCTACACAAGATATGATTGCCGACACCCTACCTCTCAAGATACGAGCTTATTTTCACATTCTTTCCATTGTCACAAGACTTGTTCGTTTGCGGAGAATAGTGAGGCATGGTTTTTTCGTTTTTTTTTTTTTTTTTTTTTGCTCATTTGGCAGATTAGTAAAAAGCTACTGATTTTCTTGGAATAAACTAAATTTGATACAAGAACACCTTTCTGTATACTTGGAGATTTTAATCTCACGGTGATTTTTTTTTTCACTCGACAAGCAGGTGCTAACACAAATTATGAATTGGCATAGAGTTTATTATTCATGATGTCAATATAAGCTATTTAAATGAAAATTATTAGAAAAAGATCATATATAAAGTACATATAAATCTGGATAAGGGTTTTTAAGTTTTATTTTCACCATTAAATAAATCAAAAAGTAAATTTATCAATCCATTTTCTTACGGCAATTTAAATCTGAAATATATTGCGCCACAAGTAATTTCTCTTTTTGATTATCCGCTTAGAAACTTCGTTACAAACAAGGAAAAGTATACAAAACTGCTACGTGATATCTGTCCTCTTGTATGTCAGTGAGTGCTGGATAATCACTTCAAAGATGAAGAGACTTGAAGCAACAGAAATGTGGTTCTACAGAAGGACTCTGAGGAAACCATGGACCGAATATGTGAGCAATGACTAAATTGTAGAAAAAAATGGAAACAAAAAGGAAACTTATACCTAACATCGGGAAGAGACAGTTGAGGTTTCTGCGACACATAATGAGAAAAGAGGGCTTGGAAAATCTGATACCCACAGGAACAGATAGAGGGCAGGAGAGACAGAAGAAAACCAACGCATAATATACTTAGTGAGTTTGAGTAAATGGATAGCGAAACAGGGTTTAGGAGAAATAACAAAGTTTATTAAGGGCCACAAGAGACAGGCAGTTGTGGAGAGCCACGATCGCCTACGTCCTGATGGGACATGACACAAAGCTAAAACAAACAAAAAAAGGTAAAAGTACAATTACATTTTAATCAACTATATATTCACCATTATGTTAAATTATAGGTACCTCCACGAAATCGCTAAACAATCATCATACGTAATGAAAACAGTTTTATCGTCAAAATCTTTGTTATTATTAAGAGGAAGGGTTAAAATATTTTTTGAATATTTAATTTTTTTTACTCCTTTTTAGAACATTCGAAATTTTGATTAAAAACTTGTTTTTCTTGCGTCAGTGGTTGTACTAACTTTTAGCATAGCAAATTTTAGCGTCTTGTTTGCAGTGATAGACACATGGATTTGGAAATTCTTTCAAAAATCAAATAATTGTCGGATTTTAATAAAATTTTCATAGCTTATTCACAAATGAATGTAATATTTTTTAATTTTTTTATTACAAAATCTTGGCAAAAAATATTCTTTTTTTACATGTTTCACCCCCTTACTTAATTTTATGAAAACTTGAGAAATTCAACGTGATAATTTTTAGTGACTATATTAGTTAAAAGCAGAATTTTTTGAAGAATTTAAATCACCGAAATTTTCTATTTTTTTTTTTTTTGCAACATCGGATCCCGTCTTACTGAAAATCTGTCCTGAATCGAAAAAATAAAAAACGCAATAAAACTAAGTTATTATTTAATAAGAGAAACTTTTAACTGCTTTTGTGAATAACATATATTAAATTTGTGAGTATAAGATTTTCCAAGCTTTCTTTCCTCGTTATGTTTCCTAGAGATTTAAACTCTAGGAATTTAAGTATGAGTGTCTTTTTAGTTTCGGTTTTCCTTAAAACTTCCTGGTTGTTTACATGCTCTGTCTACGATATTCTCAGTGTTCTTCTATAGAAACACATCTGTTACCTAAAGTCTGGTCTTCATCTGTGAGAAAATTTATCCAGCATTCACTGCCATATAGAACTGATATTACATAGACAGCTCGACTCTTCCTGTTTTTTAAATACTTTGTTTAGCTTTTGGAAGGCATCTTTTGCTATTCCACTGCGCGTTCGAATATGTCACATTTTCCACCAACTGTTAAAATACTTCCTCAATATTTAATTTCTTTTTATACTTGCTTGATTTTGACATCTAACTGGTAGCTCACATCTTGGGCGGTTTCTCTTACTTACAGATATAAATTTTGCTTTCTTACAATTAAGGGTTAGCCTTTCTTCCCACTTTCTTTTACAGCCTTTCCTAGTTTTCTTACTGTGTTTGTCATCAATTGCTATGTGATAGCAATCCTTTTGCATGGTAGTGAATGCAAGACAATTACCATAGATAAATGGGAAACTGGAGGTAGCAGAAGTGTGGTTCTGTAGAAGGATGCTGAGAATTCTATGGACGGAGCGAGTAAATGGTGAAGTCTTAAAGAAAATGGTAACAAAAAGAACAATTATAATTAAAATCAAAAAGAGACGGCTGAAATTTCTTGGATGCATAATAAAGGACGAAAGCCTGGAAACATTAACACTCACATGGAATCTTTAGGGCAAGAGAGATAGGGGAAAACAGCGAGCGATCTACCTGACAAGTTTTTCAATTTACAATGTACGTGGGGGATACCACCTTGAGAAAAAAAAAGCATTGAAATGCGGTGCGTGAACTTTACGTAGTTGTAAATTGGGACGCTAGATATCACAAGTCTGACCGACCTTATAACAAGCCGTAGTGAAAATGATGAAAAGTCCGTGATGCAATTAATGAGCATCGTCGTCCGCTCACTAAAGAGATACCCGAGTTGACTTGTTTGTCTTTCTGCAAGCAGTATTAAATTCGTGCTTCATTTTTCTTAAAGATGATAAAAAGCAATCATTTGAATATAATACGATTTGAGAAAACAAGTTCGAAAGTACCGACAATTTCTTCCCAAAATTGTAAAATGGAAAATATTTATAAATAATAATGCACCCTCGTTATATATAAGATACACTAGGTATTTGAGAATAAATCGTAATGTTACTCAACATAGACCAAAATATTAACATTCTTTCTCTTTCAGGTGTTTAACAGCTCTCAGGTAGGCAGGAAATGGAAAGATGGAGGTACCAATGATGATGTAAATAAAGTTCGCCTCTTTTACCATTGATATGCCACCAGATTTCTGCCGTTAGACTTAAGCCTGGATGACATCATTTACATCAGTGTACAAGATAAGGTGGTCAATCCTTGGATCGAGGAGGTAGCCGCGAATGTTACAGCATGACTGCTCCTTCTCACATGATCCACTTGCCTAAAGGAGAGCCTGAGTGAGAATTTTCACAGACTATCAGACAATGAAAGTGGAAACTAGTAGTTTTGAATAAAGCTGAGACAGTATTTCCGACTAGAAACCTAAAGTTAAACCTGTATAAAACCGAGTCTATAGTATTGAGGGAAGAAATAGAAATATAGAAAGATGGATAAATGCTAAATATGATTATCGGTAGCTATCATCATGCGTAAACAATTATCAATCGCTATTATAAAGAACTTGAAGAATATATGGATTAGATGAGATAGTATTAGAGAAAAGAGTTGAGACTGTAGAACGCGATAATGAAACCACTTCTGACATATAATAGTTCTGCGTAGGGACTCACAAGAAAGGATGAAGAAAAACTTTATTCATCCTTTCATAAATAGTTACTTGTACCAATGTATTAACACATACCTGATCTCACTATTCGTCCTCTGGTTACGCTGGAAACATGTTCTGCGATGAGCAAATGCTTTCAAATAAATAAATCGTTTGTCTTACCTTGAAAAGGTAAAATTAACATTGAACAAAAAAAGCATGTAAATCTTAGATAAGACTATCCTTTTTCGAACCTCGTAGACTGGTGCTACAGAATCACAAACAAATAACTGTATCAAATAACACAAACTACATCAGTTGAGGACTAACAACAGTAACAAAAACTAAAATAGATAGCGCATGTCAATCGAAGAGAAAATATTATGATGATGTTAACATTCCACACTACTTCAAATAAAACGTTAGGAAGCACCCCCACCCACCCATCAACACTGGAAAGAGCGATATCAGCTACTGAACTTGAGAAGTCTATTTTCCTGAAAAATGTTTTAAGAGAAAGATCTTATAAATTTTAATCGAAAGTAATGTAGAGGCCTGGGGGGGGGTATTTACGAGTTGTTAAATTAGAAACACGAGCTGCTTATTCCTGCTGGAAGAACATACAAGAAAATGGTGGACTCAAGTCCTACCGAAGATGAAAAGAAAACAAACAAGACCTATATATATATATATATATATATATATATATATATATATATATATATATATATATATATATATATATATATATATATATATATATATATAAAACAACTCAATTTACAATGGACAGAGACAATAACATTTGCGTGTGTGTGTGTGAACATTTGTGTTTGCTCTTTGGTGAATGTTCATACGTACGTGTATGTGTGTATAATGTTCATGGCGTCTTCCCGCAAGTGGGAAACGCTATCTTTTTGCGAGAGCTCACATTGTAGACGTGTTCGCTGAAATGAAAAAGAATATTTATTTCTGTAAAATACAGAAAATGTGGCACAAGGCCTAAAAAAGGAGGGTGGGGAAAGGACGCTCATCATCTGTCTTAATTTTTTTTAACTTAGCTAGCCACAAACACTGATCCAATCATACAAAACAATATTCCTACCACCAAAACAACACATTCATACTTACCTTTCTTACTACATCCACCAAAATACCTCATTGTCTCAATGAAAATCCTAAATAGTCCCCATATGTACAAATCGTTGTCTGTAGGGGGAGGGGAATAAAAGCAACAAGTTAAAACTCCCCAATGATTATATAAAATATGGTTATAAATTATTTACATGCAACTAAACAAAATCATATTAGTAATAAAACCCTTCACAAACCTTAAATGTGGCAGAAATATCAATTAACTGGACGAAATCGATGCGGGGCTATAAAAATATAGAAAACATTCATCTATTCCAAGCACTCATACAGACACAACAACAAATACGAAAAAACACACGCGAAACGAAAGGCGCCCCGCATCCACCAGAGAACTGACATCACTGACCACCTAACGAGGGAGGGGATGGAGAATTAAACTTAAAGAAAAATAAGGACAGAAATAAAAGGGGCCAATGAGCATACATACCCTAGCTAAGTTATAGAAAAAGGAAAGTAAAAATTCAAATAACCAAACATAAGATAACCTAATTTCAGGATGGATTGCCTAACCGGCATCAAAGTGCCACTCCAGGTCAGCCTTTCACACGAAACAAACGTGCAAGATTTACCCACCTTTTGCCGAATTCTGATGAAGTGAGTCGCCGCCTTTCCGTCCTAATCTTAACATTAAGCTGATGCTTAAAGTATAAGATCAGTTGGGAAGAACTGAACCTCTCGCCTTCATAGAATCCCTTCTGACATGTCGTCGAAATCACCACTCTCATAACACCTAGCAAGCATAAGAACACACAATGTTCAGCCTTCGCCGGCAGTTTGGATATTTTTCCAAGCCCGCTGTGCAAAGTCTCTTGGCGACTCAGAGGGCCTCACGCATCACTAGCCAGGTGAGTGGTGCCTCATTGTTATTGAGACATTTCAACCCGGGCGCCCAAGGCCATATTGAGCGTGCCTCCTGCTCCGTAAGACCGAGCTTGTCAATCAGCTCATCACGAACGGCCTTCCCTAACACCTTACGAGACAACGCCTGGACGTTGGAGAGACCAGCTGAAGCCCATAAGAAGCGTTTCAGAGCACGGCGACATTCACGGTAGAAAGAGCACTCGACTCGGGGTAAACGGTGGGCCTCCTCCTCGCACGAGTGCAAACTTCTCAGGGATGGGAAGTTCTTACGGGCGTCTTCCTTACAGAAGGCGCTTACCTCATCCGATTCGCGGCACATTCGATCCAGGAAACCGATGCGAAGCATATGTTGACGAATCTCAATGCTAAGCATACCTAGACCGCCTTCAGATGGATGAAGGCAACAGATCCCCCGAGAGACTCTGGCGGCCTTGCCTCCCCACAAGAAGGAGAACCTCACTAACGCCAGTAAAGTGTCAGACGGAAATGGGAGCACAGAGAGTCGGTAAAGGAGAATCGGGTAAATGTTTGAAACACATACTTCCGCCCACCCCTTTAAGGAAATATTCCTCCGAGACCACAAATTAATTGCGATCTCGGCCTTTCCTTGCACCTCCGACCAATTCATTTCCAACTGGAGATCAGGACCGAACCAGACGCCGAGTATCTTGACCAGCCCATCCGTCCAGAGGATAGGTCAGGGAAGAGAAACTCCCTTCCACGCACCCAACCGTAAGCCAACAGACTTATCGCGGTTGATCTTGGTCCCTGTCACCATCTCATAACCACTGATTTCTTTGCTGACTTCGTCAATCTCGGCCCTGCTCGACACAAGAACCGAAACGTCGTCAGCATAAGCGGAATAATTGGGCAAGGTGGTAGCACCACGTAGGGAAATTCCGCGTAGGACCGGATTCGCCTTTAACTTGTGTAGGAAAGGTTCCATCGCAAGAGCGTAAAGCAAAGGCGATAGCGGACAACCTTGACGAATGGAGACAATATGAAAGGCTCTGATCGTACTGCGTTCACCTCCACCAGCGTAATGTGGTCACATACAGAAGTCAAATCCAGATGCGAAAGTACAGCTCGAAACCGGCCGCCGAAAGGACAGCCTCGAGAAAGCGATGGTCAACCCTATCGAAGGCCTAAATTGATCAGCGCGGCTTCACTGTCGACTTGCTTGATGATCAAGCGTACCATATGAAGGTGTATCTTAATAGTCCTGCTTTTCATAGCGCAAGTCTATTCGGGGCCAATCAGACTAGAAAAGACAGCCTGCAAACGGTTCGCTAAGACCTTAGGCAAAAATCTTTAACTCTGTGTTTAGCATAGTTAAAGGGCGAAAGTTATCTAACACGTACCCACCGTTTTTGTCCTTACGTAACAACTTGATTACGCCCCTGGTGAAGCGTTGGGGTACAGACCCCTGCTTCATCCAGTTGCCGAAAATCAGTGCCAGCAAGGGAACAAAAACGGGCGACTGCCTCAAGTACACTTCGCACGGAAGACCACCTAATCCCGGAGATTTGTCCAGGCGAAACTGTTTCAGCGCTTCCCAGATTTCCGACTCCGTAATGGGATCCTCGCACCTAGCCACTTCAGCTGCCCCAAGACAGGAAAAGTCAGCTAAATAGGCGTCGAAATGAGCAGGGCTCAAACCGGGCTCCCTGGTGAGAAGTTCCTGAAAGTACTCACGAAAAGCCTCACATAGCCCTCGTTTGTAGTCACGGTCCGCATATACGGGAATGTGACGCACGCGATATGTCGCCGAAGCGCGTTCCCATTCTCCTCTGCACGCAATTCAGCGGCCATATTCGTTGCCTGAGAGGACATTCTATTTAACCTAGCCCTAACTACCAGAGCTTGATCCTTCTTGTTAAGCAAGGACGACAACTCTGCATTAGCTAAGGCTATTTTCCCCACTATCACGGGATTTAACTGTCGATCAACTTTTTGTTCTAAAGCCGTTTCAGAAGAAAACGTTGTAATTTTGGATTTTAATTTATCCCACCAGGCGTTCCCTACAACCGCCCCCGTCAATTCCCTCTGTATCATTAGTAGCAGTTGGTCCCTAAATCGGGGTCAAGGACGGCATTCCAATTCCCCGCTAAAACTACCCGACGAGATGTCGTCAAGAACAGCTCGATCTGCCGAAACAAAGGAAGCCGCTCAGCCTGGAAATTGGGCGCATAAACCCCAGTGAGACGTAGAGCCTTATCCTTTATGGTAACATCCAGCACGCAAAGTCTTCCCGCCGGATCTGCGAAGACAAGAGCACACTTAGCCTTCAAGGACTTGCTCACCAACCAAGAGACACCCCTCGAGCGTCCACCAAAACTTGCTGAATAGAGGGACCCCCGCCAGACAGAATGCTCTCATGATCGCGAGAAGAAAAACGGGTCACTTGCACACAACATACATCTACTCCGAGACACTGAAGGTCACGATAGGGTCTCGCCCTGCGAGACTCTGACCTCAGGCATTCAAAGTAGCTAACCAGAGAGACATTATCAAACCGATTAGGGTTGCTTACCTGAATTAAACATGATACCGACAGCCTCCCCCATCGACCCGTTGCCCATCTTAGATGGTGTCGTTTTGGGAGAAACCGCCTATATCCCACGGGAAAGTCAACGTTAGTGCTCTATAGAAGGAGGAGTGAACAAAAACAGGGACCCTCTCAGCACAAAATTGTTTCATTTTTTTTAAGTTTGTAGTTCTGAACGATAGAAACAGGCGGGGTCATTTTAAACGATGCTATTGCCTCGACCAGCATGGCCCACGCCTGTTTAGCCCCGGTCTCAGTTCTTACAACAGTTAGGACCCTTTCTGCTGTAGGAAAGTTTTTCGTTTCTTCAATATCTTTATCAGCAAAATGTTTCATTGATAAAAGGTATTTTAAATCCTTAATGCGATTCCCGTAATCTCGGGCCTTTTCCGCCTGGACAGGGGATATGTAGCAAACATCTACACCAGAGTTGAAGATGACTTCGGAGTCTTTTGTTTTGGGGAGGGGGGATTTCAAGAGTTTTCGTGGGAGAAGGACTGAGGGTGTGGCGAGGCGTATATGTTTGTCTGAAGAGGCTGTGGTCTCTACTGAGAGAGGTTGAGGGATGGGAAAAAGATGTGGAAGGAGTGGCCTTTTGGACAGGAAAGGACTTCTCTCTACTAAAAGGAGTTGAGGGGTGGGAAGAATGTGATGGGTCAGAGGGTGTGGAGGGTGTGGCCTTCTTTGTAGAGGACGTCATGAGCTGACTGGAAGTAGAAGGCTGGGAAGACTTTGCTAAATGTGAGGCAGTGGATGAGCAGGGGGTAGCTTTCTTAATGGGAGAGGATTTTGCATGGCGTTGGAGGTCTAATTTTTCCTTAAGTATTTTGATTTTTTAGGTCTTTTCAAAATCGGGATCGCATTTCTTTTGTAGATCTTGTAGGGTTTGTTTAGAGGCAGATGGAGTAGGACTGTTAGTGCCTTTCGTCCCAGGGGCTCCAGGGGACTGAGAACCTGCTGTCTGGCGCTTCCCTCTGGCCCTGCCAGCAACCTGCAATTCCCCCTCTCCCTCCTCCACGACTGCACTAGCAGCGGACGAAAGCTCTTTGGGGAATGAGGGCTTAGAATTTGACCCCACTGGGGGTTTCACCACACCGGTCCCTGAAGCTGACATGCCCATTACAGGCGTGGCAGTATTCAAAGACGCAGTCAGAGGGGGAGTTTGGTCGACTGGGGCCTGACTTCCAGAGGCCTTCTTCTCTGGGCAGGAAGAGGAGAAGTAACCAGTCTCTCCACACTTCCAACACACCAGTTCAGGCCCCAAACTTCCAGACAGTTGGGGATGGAGAGGAAGGCTTTTCGGTCTAACATGATGTCAAAACTCTATCCCCCGGTCAAGCTATCACAGAAAGCACCTAGTATTTCGCCATACTGCGACAAGAAAGCCCCCAGGTGTTCGCCGATAACTTGAGGAGGGACGTCGTATATCGCTACTTGGTCGTTCTCCTGCCTACATACTCTGTTCGCAGAATGATATTATTTGTTATTATTTCTCTGCTTGTTGCTTTGACACAATCTTCGGGTGTGGGTAGCAATACGTCCCACATGAAAAGCCCTTAACAATTCTTAGTGTCTTAAACCTCCAGTGTTTTTACCACTGTGTCTTTCGTCGAACGACAAATTTTGTGCAAACGCTTGTCGATGACGAAGACCGATACTATTCTTTTTTCGATCGTCTTTGGTTCTATAGGGTCCTGCAAGAGGCCACCTTCCACGACAAGTTGTGCGTAATTCTTGGCAAGCTCCAAGAACTCCGCTATATCGATAATGCATTTTGGTGGGGACTTCCAATAACAGGGCGAATCCCCGGCCTCCATGTTTGTCTTATCCTTTTGGCCATTATTGGCTTCCATATCCTTATTTGATTTTTGGCCATTATTGGCCACCGTAATTTTTCAGGTCTTTTCTTTGCCATTATTGGCGTCCATACTTTGTGTTTGTACATCAGTACCAACAGTCTCCTCACTAGAGGATGCAGTTTCTAAAGGTGGGAATTCCTCCGGATTGTCCTTGTCAGGGTTGAATATGTGTTTCCTCACTGACTTTCTAAAGTATGCTATTTTAGATTTCTTTTTTAATATTAGAAAAGAAGGCACTCTTTTTTCTTTTTTTTTCCATTTTTAAAAGGGAAGAGACGAGTGAAAAAGAAAAATAATATTTAATCAGTTTCGCCTATATGCGAAATTTAAAAAAAAAATTGGAAGACAGACAAATAAAATTAACCCGACACGGTTCACGAGACAATAATGTACAAAAATAAACAGACGAGAAAAATTAAATATTACTAAGAAGTAAAATTAAATAAACAAGGTTCGCTTAACAGCGAAACAAAATTTAAATAGTAATAGACGAACAAAGAAATAAGGTTCGCCTTTAGGTGAAACAAATTTAAACAGACAAAAAGAAAACTCAAAACAAATGGATATACGACAAAACGAAAACCAGTGGACAAGGTTCGCCTAAAGGCGAAACAAGAAATTTAAAACAGTCACAAAACAAGAACGTACAAAAATTAAAATGACGGCAGAAGAGAAAGCAACAAATTAAACAATAAAACGAAGCGTTATACAAGGAAAAGTAAGAAAACGCTATACAAATAAAATACCAAACGATAAATGTAACAATTTACAATATGGCTGCAGATAAAAACGGTCAACCCTAAAACAAAACAATAAACAAGGAAAGAAGAAAAATGGACAGAATATATAAAATAAACACAAAATTTAGAAACAAATATATTACAGAAAAAAATTAACAAATAAAACAAAGAATTTTACGGATATTTAAAAAGAAAAACACAGAAACAAAGTAACACGTAATAATAAACAAAGAAAAATAAAGTCGAATGAAAACACGTAGAAAGAAAAATAAACACATAAACTCTGGGAAGGGTGTACAGGAAGAAAATAAATTTAAAAAAGGGAAATAAACTGTAAGAGAAAATCAAAAATTAAATAATAAAAGAATAATAGCAAAATAAAGTAAAATAAAAATGGAGAGGGCAAGGAATTGAAAAGGAAAAAATCAAAAATTTACAAAACAGTCAAAAAGAACGTAAGAAAACGGTAAAAAATAAATCAAAACTTAACAGTGAAACAGCAGTTAGCGGTTCCAAAAGATTCTCAGAGAGACAAAAAAAAATGTCTAACACGGTCCAAATCTTTGTTCGACTGAGGCCTGAAAGAAAAAGAAGAAGAAATGAAAAATAGAACGAGGCGAGAAGTCGCCCAGTATTTATAGTGTAGGGAGAGCGACCCTTAGTGACAATTAGGGAATTAAGGAGGAGCTCCGACAGTAGTACAGGATGCTAGGTCAATGAATGCCGAATTTTTACTGAATTAATTGGGGCATGTAGCTGAATTTTCCCTTCTAAGTTTAAGTCGATCCATAATACCTTTGCTATGTGCACATATTTCATTGACCCATAAGTATTTTATCGCCAGTTAGTATGACTGTCTTTCGGTCTCAGCATTCGGTATATAAAGAATAAAAAATCTCAGTTCGTTCCTCTTATACCTACAAGTTAGTAACATGTATCTGCTGTAAGATATTGATACATTCTTACTTCCAGTTAAGTTCCTGGACATCTTTAATGAACTTAACTAAACGAGTTCTGTTTGAAAAGTAACGGGACTGGTATCACAAGCAATTTATTTAAATTCCCAACAACTACATGGTTTCTCCTTCCGTAAACCCCCGCCCCGCGCGTATCTAACGCACTTTTTCATCCTTCTCTGTCACGCTTCTATGTACTGCTGGAAGAATTCTCCTTGCATGTTCCTCAGGTTCGTCGTTACAGGCCCCATGATGGTTTCCACGCTTTCAAAAGGAGTCCCCTTGAACTTGAGGAAAAATAAAAGTCACACGGAGCAAGATAAAATGAATACGGAGGTTGTTGCAGTACGGCGATTTTTCTTGGCCAGGAAATCAAGGCGTTGTGAGCAGGTTCATTGTCGTGGTGAAGCAACCACGATTTGTCCTGCCACAAACCTCGTCCCTTCTCGTGCACTGAGCGAAGCAAATGCTGCGGGATCTCTTTGCAGATTTGCTGATTGATCGTCTGACCCTGTAGAAAAAAACTCATTGTGGACGATGCCCATAGCTCACACAGTACACCCAGTCCCGTTACTTTTCAGACAGACCAAGTAACTTTCGTGGTCAGTAAAGCAATTCTAATCTACCGTGAACATATATCGTAGATATATTAATGATTTTAAAAGTCAACACAAAGAAAGCGTATCGCCGATATCAGCAGGCCTGGATTTGCCAGTGTTTTTGATTGTCATGTGCCATGCGTGATACACACTTAGGCGATCATGTATCTTTCAATACATGACTGGCGAGGCAGGACAGACCGGGTTTTTGATTACTGTAAACATTTGCTATCATTTTTCTCATTCCATCTTAATTATATACGTCACTACTAAAGGCACTAGATTTTAGCAGTTTTTTTTATTAGAATTAGTCTCACGGCCATTTTGTCGTTAGCCTTTATTCACCTTACACGATTTTGCTTAATCCGAAAGCTAACTGATTATGCTCAGCTTACCCAGACATAAAATTAAATGTATTTGGTAGGGAAGTAAGGTGAAGTAAGATAATATATTAAGCTATCGTCCTGAAAGACTAGCCTTCGAATATCGATCATGGAAACAAGTAGGAAATACGCAACTATCTTTGCCACCAAACATGTCCATGTATCTTATTAGATAAAATGCTACACAGTTCTTTGTTAAGCACTGAAGAGAATATTTCAGCATGGAAATAAGTCGTCTGTCCAATAGTATACGAGCCGACTAATTATAAAATGAAATTGTCGTTCAAAAATCGAAAAAAACCAATAGCGACAAACCAAAAATGACTAACATGTGAACAATAAGGAAATACAGTCAATCAATTGATTCTTCCGTCGTTAAAAAAAATCAATATTAAAATAAGGGAAAAATATAGTAACTCCAGAAAAGATGATTTTCACATCTTGGGAGCTCGTGCAACGCCTTCATTACTAAGCTGCTGAAGTTTTCATGATCAAGGATAGTTCAGTCATAATGCTTTCAAGAACTAAAGTAGGACCTTAATGTGTCATTTTGATAACAATTCTGATTGCTAATATATCAAGACCTTACCACTCACAGGAAACGAAAGATGGCATCAAAGAAAAAAAATAGTTTGCCAGCGCATGGCGCCTGAGATTAAAGAGGTTATAGATGCAATTTTACTCTTTTCTTTCTCAATCAAATTTTCTTTCTCCAAAATCTTCTCGAGATCATGTAAAGACATGTTTCTGTCAATTTATGAAAAAGTTATGGTTAGCCAAACTTTGAAGTCGAATCTCTTGTCTTCCTGATTTGCCCTTCTATTGTTCTCGCTCCTTGTGTCTTTACTGCCTTGTTTGAGGTGAATTCAATTTTTTTTTTATCAAAAACAACAAAAATTGCAGATAGAACCTTTTGAATTTCGGGTGACGATGTGTCTACGTATTTCAGAAGAGTTTTTTTTTTATATTAAAAATTGTAATTGCTATACTCAACGGAGTTTGGGCATTTCGACGTGGTGTAATGGTTAGCTGGCTTGTCTTGCTAAACCAATTACAACTGAGTAGTGAGTTCGAGTCTCGGTTTTGTGCCACATCTAAGCTACCTTTAGAGAAATCCCCATAGAGAATTTTTAGTGTTTGAATTTCTGAGATCATTTACACGCAGTCTATTGTCCTTATCTTTGTTATTGTTATCAAAACGTTTCGATCGTTGTGCTCTACAGCCTTCATAGAAATAGAACAACCATCTACCCCATAGATTAAATAAAGGTTTCAATTCGAAATTCTCAATAGGTTATCCGGATCGGCATACACCGGATGAAGGTCGGAATCACTACGGCCGAAACGTAATAACAACAACAAAGATGAGGTCAATAGTTGATATGTAAAAATTTCTTTTTTTCTAAAGTTACTTAAAATTAATCTCTTCTTTTCATCAGTTAATCAATATTTAAAATATCGATGAGAAAAGTGTGGGCAATAGTCCTTGTGTTTCATTAAACTGATTTAATAAAATGTAATTAGTAAACTTTTTGATTGAACCATATTGTAAGAAAAGGAGTCTTCTTTTATGAATTTTTAAATTAGATCTGAAAGATATATTCGAATTAAACTATATGCAAAATCAAAAACAGCTTTGGGTACTGCAAAAGGATTATCCAGTCATTCATAATACCTTCTCTATAAACTGCACTGTTTTGCGTTTGTGCTGAATTTCGTTAAAAAAAAAAATGTCGAAAATGTTGATGCTTGTATAAATTATTTTACTACCAAGTGTAATACTGTTGCATGTCTGACCTTATTGAGTTGGAATCAGTTTTGCTTTTTGACCAAGAAACCTACATATTAAGTAGGAATGAATTAGAAAAAGTGAGAGAGAAGAGGAAAAATTGTGAAGAAATGATGGAAGGTAATAAAGCTTGAGAAATATGAGAAAGAAAAAAACTAAAAAATACAAAGTGAAGGGAATTATATGAGAGAGAGGGAAAGGGGGGGAGAAGTAAATGTTGGTTGGTTGTTTGAATATGAAGAAACAAAAAAGGAAAAAAAAGGAAGGCGTTAAAATCGTTGTATAAACTATATTATTAGGTCTCCGTTACACGTTGTCTGTGTGTGTCTTTGGATGTGCGTATGTAATGTATATCCGTATGTATGTGTTGTACGTGACTGACTTATGTGCGTTTATCCCATTTAATGTACATACAAACGCGCGCACGTACACACACAAAATGTAGCAGAGTTTGAAATACGACATTGGATTAATACATTTCCCTCCCACTCAGGCTGGACAACCTCTACCCTGAGTGACCCATAAAATCATTAAGTTGAAATCAAAAAATGAAAAATTTAACAGCTTCATGTTTGTTAAACTGTCTCTTTATTTATATGTGCATATTATTAAGTAAACATTCTTTTATCGTCAAAATATTCATGTTATTATTAAGAGTAGAACAGCCAGATCCACTGACAAATCCTGTAACTATTCTGTTATTTTTGGATTTTTACATAATCGTTTTGCTACTTATTGAATTCGACGACATATGATGTATTAAGAGAAGGATTAAAAATATTGTTCTCCGTTTTATATTTGAAATTGACGCTTCCCATGGGCTAATTTTATTCACACCGCTTTTATCTAGGTACCTTCGGAGATTTGTTAAAAAATGAGCATACATGAAAAATATGCCCAGAATTTAAAAACTAAGTTTTACCGAACAAATCTTTATGCTAATAAAAAAGACCAAAGGACCTTTTGATTATTAAATTATATTTTTAATACTTTTTAGAACTTTTGAAATTTTGGTTAAAAATTCTTTTTCTTGCACCACTGGGTGATCATAAATTAGTATGAGAATTTTTGCGTTTCAAGAAACACGTTGAATTGGGAATTCTTGGAAATTGTCGGATTTTAATTAAACATTCAGGACTTCACAAATGAATAAAATTATTTTAGAAACATTTCTTACGCACCATTTATTTAATTTTTATGAAATTTCGAGAAATTCATTTTTGTAGGGTTTAATGTTTACGTTAGTTCTCCTTGGAAAATGTAAATCATGAAAACTTTTTTGTCAAACAGGTCCCTCGTTACGGAAAATTTACTCTGAACCGTAAAATAAAATATGCAATAAAACTAAGACATTATTAGAAAAGCTTTTAATTGCTTTTATTAATAAGATACATTATGGACATTATTGTCTTAAGAAAACATGTTTTTCTCTAAATAATGAAGTTTTTCAAGAATTGGTTTCACTTAAAATATTCAATTATAATGATTTATAAACTTAAATCATTTAAAATTCTGTATTAATTATTAAATAAAAAAAACATTTTCTAGTAAATGGAAAAAAACTTTACAATTCAGTGACACACAGTATTTTAAAAAATTTTGAATATATATATATATATATCACAGTTAGGTGGCATGCGTGATACACGCTTAGGCGATCATATATCTTTCTATACATGACTGACAAGGCAGATTTTCCCCAGTAGGTGAGTGTGTGTATATATATATATATATATATATATATATATATATATATATATATATATATATATATATATATTCACACACAAAATTTTTTTAATATACTATGGGTCAGTGAATTGTAAGTTTTTCCATTTACTAGATTTTTTAATAATATAGACACACCTCTTATCCACAGACTTCCCCCACAAAAAAAGGACTTCGGATGCAACGGACAAAATCTGCCGGCAAAATAAAATAAAATCTGCCGGCAAAATAAAATAAAATCTGCAGCAAAAAAACTACCAAATCGTCAGCAATGTATTTCAAAATGTGCGGGCTTAGCGGAAGATCGGTGTACAGTATATAAAGTACGATACATTAGCGCGTGCGTTAGAAATCTATTATTTTTGTTATTTTGATTAATATATTTCTATTAAGTATATATCTATTTATGCCATATATACATGTTTATAGTATTTACATTTTTATCATAACTACTGGTAGTTACTATAATTGTTTTATAACTCAAAAACAATCCCTTCCCATCTACGGCTTTAGCGGACCACACCTCCCACTATTAGTCCGTTGATGTGAGATTTGTGTGTATATATATATATATAAGTGATAGAAAATATGGGGGGATTTGAATAATTATTCAAAGTAATTCTTTGTGTTTAGAAGATTCCTCAACAGAATGCAGACTTTTTGGGACTCCTCAGCAGTGCGCATCCATTACCGAGAATCGAACCCATACCACTGGACCAACGAGCCGCGGTGACGAAGAAGAAACTAACTAGATTCAGTATAGTGCAGCTACTCACTAAATATCCGGTAGTGATATTCATCCAAATATACATAACCCACCGGATAGGGCCCCAAGAGCAACGTCTTCTTTCACCAATTTAGATTAGAAATTTGGTTATATTGCCGTCACCGAAACGACGGGATACCGAACTAATATTATACACACACACACACACACACACACACACACACACACACACACACACACATATATATATATTATAAATCTACTAATTTTAAAATGTTTCCATCGTTACACAGGAATTACCATGTTTCAAAAACAGAAACTAAAAACTTCAAGCACATGGGTCATTTAATGATCTACATATTCTAGTTTTTCTTAGTAATTTCCATTTCACAGTAGGTGTTTTATTGGTTTCTTTTAAGTGCCAGAAATATTTCGAAAGTGACGTCCGAGTTCGGTATTTATCTATCCTTTGTGCATAAATGAGAAACTATATATTACTAGGTTTATAAAAAATAAAAATTTACTTAATAAAAGAAATGAAATAGCTATTCTTTGCCGACATTGTCAAAAATTTTCCTTAAATAATGTTTAAAAAAAAACCTGATAAATGAAATATACATATTTATATTTGATATTTCAATAATAATTTTTAAATAATTTAAGTAATTTTATTACATTTATAGGTTTTAAAAGAAGTATAGTCTATTAGTAATTAAAATTAAGAATAATATTTTAAAATTGTAGTTCAATATGACGTATTCATATACAAACAACCCTTTTAGAAAAAATCTTTATGTATACAAGTACAAATTTAACGGTGGAAAAAAGTGCCGAAAAGCGTTTTGTCGTTGATAAAGACCAAACGGCATGCGTTGAACGGATGTCATCATTCGTTTGAAAAGACACCCCTACCCTACCTTGACTTAACCTCTTTTCGAAAGTAACTCATAATTTTTGATACAATAGTTGTCAGTGAAAAAGAATACCATACTGCCCCTTGTTAAAATGATTGGATTTCCCCATATCCATAGAAATTAATATTATGAATGTATGTGCTTATAAAACTCAGTAAATTTCAAAATAAGATATTCCAAAATTCGCTTGAAAATGAAACAGGACTAGGGAATAACTTAATTCTATAATTGAATTTGAAGTTTTTGTTTTTGAAACATGGTAATTCCTGTGTAGCGATGGAACCATATTTTTAAATTAGTAAATTTATAATATTTATGCTCTGTAGATTTGCATTGAGCACTGTTTTGTAAAAATAAAAATATTAATAAGAACACCGGATTATATATCTTACTGTTCTTTCTCTTTATTATATACACACACACACACACATATATATATATATATATATATATATATATATATATATATATATATATATATATATATATATATATATATATATGAAAAGTAATGTTTGTATAAGATTAAGATAAAATATGGTCAGACAACAAAAAGATTGGAAGGGATAATATGGGAGAAAATGAGAAGATAAATGCAAAGGTTGAAAAAGAGAAGAGGTAGAAGATAATGGATAATCATAGTTGTTAACATCCGTACAATTTCCAAGGATGTGTGTGTGTGTGTGTGTGTGTGTGTGTGTGTGTGTGTGTGTGTGTGTGTGTGTGTGTGTGTGTGTGTGTGTCTGTGTCTCAGTATTGTTTTGAGATTATAAAAAAAATGTTTCATCCAAAATATCTGGATCTCTTTAAAACCCTTACTCCTCCATCCCTACCTAGAAAGATCATTGGAAGCCCTTCCTCACTAACTTTTGACAAATGAACAGCCTCCTCTCTAAAGCAGTCTAAGGGGCGGGGGGAGCATGTTTTATTGCAGACTATCGTTATTTACGAAGCTATAATAGACAAATTTAATTACCTTATTAATAAAATTGAAAATGAATGCATAATTTAAATGTATTATCGCCAAATCCGTAACTCCACATAAATTCATGTAAGTGTTGCTTTCAAAGCTGGTTTATGGTCATAATTGCATTTTAAAGGGGTGTTTTGTTGTAAATCAGCGAATAGCTATTAACATTCCCACCATAAGAGGAAGAATAATGACACAGAATTTTTTTTTTTTTTTTTATGGCGTATCAAACTTTTTGCAGTTTATTTAAAGCCAGGAAATAGTTTTAGATTGTAAGAAGTTTTGGAGATAATTAAATATTGATTTACCTAAACATGTCCTACTAATTAATTTATAGCTGGAGAGAGATGATGATTCATATTTTTCTCCAAGGGTATTTGCCTTTGAACGAATATAACTAACCCGAATGGGGTTGGAACTCGGCTCTCCGATTTAAAATTCCGAGCCATTATCTATTACACTACTCGTACATCCAAACTTTCAGCACCTCGTATTTCCAAGCCGTCACCCAACTAGGTACTGACCAGGCTCAACATTGCTTAATTTCTGTGATTGTACGAACTTCTTCGGACGTTAAACAATTAGGTTGAGTCATGAATAATTTCCATTAATTCTTCCAAAAAGTACAAATACATTTGATTCGATTATATATTAATTATTATTTTCAATGACACTTATCAGGCAGTTCTTCGATACTTTTTGAGTAAAATTCCGCAGGTTTTGACATAAGTTTTCGATGAACTCTTGATTCTGGTTTTTATTAGAAAAAATTCCCCCCCGTTAAAGCCTTTTGTAGCGATCGACAAAAAGAAAAAGAAAAAAAGAAGTTGGTAAAAATTTCAGGTGAGTATGACAGGTTGGGTAGAATAGATATATTCGTCATTACAATTGGTCCCCCAAAACGGAAATTACTTATGATTCAACCTAATAAACTACGGAAGGTAATACCTTCGGATGTGAAAATGGAAATAACAAGCCGAATAATCTTAATTCATGTCATAATTTCAAACAGTTATTAATGCCTACTTATTAATTAATATATCCGTATTTTCCATTGGGTTAATGCGATGAGAATCATCAATAAGGTATTTATTCAGATTGGCATAGAATAATGCATAGTTCGTACACAGTGAGGATCGAACTCACTATAACATCCCAGTAACAAGTCTGCATGCGTAACTCAACATGCGAGCACCAAAATCAACAATTTTGAAAAAACGTAAATATAAATTGAGTAAAGTCAATTTCTTATGAATTTAAATGGAATCCTTCTCTCAAATGTAGCAGAATGTTGCTAAGCCTGCTGTACTCTAAGCACACAAAACATGTTTTAACCATACAATAACACAAACTTTGATAATGGCTTATGAATGTTGAAGGTATTCAGATATTGGACAATTTATATTTAAATAAGTACAGGAAACCAGAAAAATGATCCGAAACAGCAAAAAAAATAAAATAAAAATAAAATAAAATAAAATAAAAATAAAAAATAAAATAAAATAAAAAGAAATAAAGCATTTTGTTGGTCATTACTCAGTCGTGTGTGTATACAAGAGAGAACAGATCTATATGCCGCTTCCCTTCAGGATATAGGCGATAATTGCTCATCACAACTTCCTGTCTCATGTGGCTCTTAGTAGTTTTTCTCCTTTACTAACACTCCCGTTCCGCCATCCATTGACACAAGCTCATCAAATACGTGATGCGTTACCTTCCCTTATCTCTTACCCTCATTATGTCTCGTGGGAGTTAAATTTTCCAAGTCCTCCTTCCTCATTATGTGTCTAAGGAATTTCAGTCGTCTTTTCCCGATTCGGAGTATAAATATTCGTTCTTGCCATTTTCTTTATGACTTCTTTATTGCTTACTCGCTCCGTCAATGGAATTTTCAGTATCCTTCTGTAGAATTACATTGCTGCTGCTTCAAGTTTTTTCTTCATCCTTGGGGAAATTGTCCAACACTCACTGCCATATAAGAGGATATATATATATATATATATATATATATCGTATAGCAATACAGCACTCTTTGTTTCTAACGAATTTTCCCGTTTCTCAGCACCTTGCTTAGTTTTTGGAATGCCTGTCGCTAGTCCAATGCGTGTTCGGATCGCCTTGATGTCAAATTTTCCATGTTCTGTTAAAACGCTTCCTAGATATTTGAGTTTCTACACCTGCTTGATGTTTATATTTCCAAATCGTAACTCATTTGTCTGGCTTCTTCTCGATTTCTTCTACCATTTTGTCTAGGAGATCCTGTAGTTCCATTTCCGAATCAGCCATCAACAGATAAAAAGAAGTAAAATAGTTGTCAGTGAGTTTATTTCACTCCCACCATCTTCTGTGACCTCAAAAGGTAATTAAAATTTTAGGCATGAAAGAGTAAAACGAAAACATCGATCATTATGTTCAATGTTACTTCTGATCAATATATTCGTAAAGATGTGTATGTGACATATCTCTAATTTTCCTTAGCAACACTATTCCTCTATTAAAGACGTTTCATATGTCATATCCAGATGGAAATCAATTACTAACCATAACCCCCATTACAGTAGCTGTCAAAATAAAACATTTGACAAAAACGTAGAGCAAAACTCAAGATTCGCGTAATCAGCTATGAAAGAAAAAAGGGTGGGCAAGGAGAAAGACAAGAAATTGGGTAAGAAGAACTATTTTAACGAATACTATGAAGTATGAACTAGACGCAAGACAAAGCTGGATTTAGTGTTTCAAACTCCTCGTAAAATCAAATCACAATAGCCAACAACTACTTTGGCCATTCAGAAATGGTATTTGCAATATTCGTGTCTCTTACAGCAAGAATAATTTCCGTTTGGTGACAAAAAGGGGAGAGGAGTCTTCATAACTGAAATTTCTATTCCGATCCAGCGTATTAGTGCAAGAGTACTTTAAAGAAAATCAGACCGGAAGCTAATTACTTGCCATTATTTGAATAACTAAAAATGTCACTTGAAAAGATCCAAAAGAACGTACTTTTTTTTTGTTTTTTGTTTTCTCATATTAGGCAATAAGCATAACATGGAGTGTAGCAGTATTTTATTGTCAATCGTTTTTGTTTCGTTCAAAGGAGAACACGATTTTATTATTATTATTATTTAGAGACTAAGCAAAGTTTGGCCAAAGACAAAGTCTTTTTTCTTCCTGTCACAACCAGCTTTCCCCGAAAAGAAAAATTTAAGAAGAAAGAGAGAGAGAGAGAGAGAGAGGGAGAGAGAGAGAGAGAGAAAGGGAGAGAGAGAGAGAGAGAGAGAGAGAGAGAGAGAGAAAGGGAGAGAAAAGAAAAATGTAGATGGTGTGTTTATTCTATGGAATCAGCCCTTTATTTCTCGCCCCCATCCTTTTCTATCCACTTAGCAGAGAAAACAGCAGTAGTGGAGCCATATGGGGTGGGGAGATTGACTGTGCATTTAGGGAGAGGAAGGATGGGTGATGACGAGTGAAAAAGAGCCTGTTCAGTCGAGGGAAAAAAAGAAGGGTCCAGGAATAAAAATAAAAAAGAAAGTGAAAAAGAAAGTGAAAAAGAAAGTGAAAAAGAGAAAGAAACGACATCAGATTTCACTAGAAAAAAATGAAAACTAGACGATGAAAGGAGATGCCAATAAAGAGAGAAAAAGGAAAGTGAATGGTGGGGCGTAGATAGCGCGATTTTAACTATAGAGAAGAAGAGTCTCTCCTTCCGCCATTGAAGAAGTTCACCAACACCGCCACTCCTGCTTAACAGCCAGCTCCGACAGAGAAGTAGATGTGGGTAAAGGTTGAAGTTAAGGACAGCTTCACGACGGGGGATAGGTCCCTGTTAACAGGCAAGAGAATGAGGGTGCATGGTACTAGAAAGGAGTAGATAACCAACCCTGATTAGAATGTTGGGGATGGGAACGTTAAGTTGAACAAGGTGGGGCTTGCTAAAAACAAAACCCGTAACAACACAACAAATAAGCAAACACCAACTTAAAAGGTGGGTGGAGATATGTAGGTGGGTGGTGAAGGTAGCGGTGATGGTCGTGGTGGTGGGGAGATCGATGGAGGTAAGGGTCGAACTCTCGGATGATCAAGCTTTTTCTTTCTTTCTCCTTACCAAACTGTAATACCGACCCGTAATGTCAATACATTTTACTGACCCCACGCTAGGAAATATCAAGTTTTGTTTCTGCAATAAGGAAATAAATAAAATAAATAAAAACATCGAGTGAGAAATCTGATCTTTAGTTTAGATGTGGGCTATAGGTCTTGATTTTAAAGAAAAAAAAAACTCCGATCACAAATCATTGGGTCTAGGGTATTAGTGAAACCCACCATGTAACTGTACGAAGTCTCGTCGCTTTCAGATTTATAGCAGCAAATAAATAATAAAAAATAGCTACGAGGAAAAAAAAAAGAAGAAAAAAAGAAGCTATAACAAGGATAATTACCAACTCTGTAATTTTCTTGTCACACACAATAGACTGAACTAAAATTTGTTACGTCTAATTAGAGACCAAAGTTAAACAATATTGATGCAAACAAGAGAGCCATTAAGAGACTAGTTTTAAGCTTTTCACACGGGCCGTGAAATTAACAGATCATCTTTAACGATCGGTATGCTTTCCTGAAAAACAAAAACAAAAAGAAAACTATTGATTTGCATACGGAAAGAGACGGCAAATCATGTTGATCATTCGAGGTACTCATGTTCCTGTCAGCCTTGTGTCGTAAGGACATTTATCAAGAGTTTTAATTAACAAAAAAAAAAAAAAAAACACGGGTAGACCCATATTCACATCTTTCTTTTTCAGAAGACATACAAACGAAAGAACGAATAATAAAAAAATTAAAAAAATCAACTATTCTATTGTCTATTTTATGTGACCAAGCGTAATGTTACGGATTCTACTCAACGTTGATTAATTATTTCTTGTATTGTGAAAGCCTTTTACATCATGATACGAAAATACCAAAGACGAAGAGAAATATTCTACGGGTATTGATTGTCATTGTTAAAAACTGAGTTACGATAGATTAACAACTACGAGTGAAATAAAATACAGCTTTGTTTTTCTAACCGAGCATAAACCAGCTACTGATTTGGCAAACTGGACAAAATTATTTTAAATAACTCAATCTTACAAAAAGTAAGAGTCCAGAAGGGCTGTGCGGGGTAGCGTAGGCCTAATTGTTATCTGCACAGAAAGAGGAATCTGAAAACCGGGTTTAAATTCCCGCCTTTATCTGTTGTGTTCCCTTTCGCACAAACGGCTTTCGGGAAGGCATGAATTTAACTCCTCTCATTCTCAGCTATGGGTTAAATAGCAGGGTAGACAGGAATCTCCAGCACCGAGTGATACCAAGCCTAGAAGAAAGACTGAATTGAAAATCGTGGGGAAGGCAACGGGAAATCACTATTTTTACCAGCAGTTATAGCAATTCACATAATAAAGAAACGGAATATGGCTAGAGCCTATTTTTTGAAGAGATGTGGCATTAAAGAAAAAAAGTCAATAAAATTTTAACAGCTTCGTACAAGCTTGATTTTCTTTTATATCGAGTATTAAACTAACTATATCATTAATTTTTAACATATCAGCTATGGGTTAAATAGCAGTGTAGACTAGGCTCTCTAGCCGTAGGTGGTAACTACTCGAAGGAAAACTGAATTCCTAAAATCAGTGGAAAACCACTCTTTTCCAATCTTTTCCAACAAGGCACGACAATTCGCAGAAGAAAAACAGGAGAACCATGATTGACAGTGTCCTAAATGACGTGGCATTTTTAAAATATAATTTTCAAGCTGATTCATATATGCAGCGTCTTAAGGCAAGTTCTGAAGAACACAAAAAAAAAATCAATCACTGGATCTTTTATAATTTTCACCTTGTGCCAAAGTTAATAAATGTTTGCATTTAAGTTAAGGCTGAGTTAAGCTTAAAAAGAATTTAAGATGATTTTGCACTTATTCTCCAAAAAGAGAAGATATGTATTCCTTGAAAATCAGCATTCGAATTTTTGTTTGAATGAGAGGCACCGGCGGAAATACGCAATTAATTTAGCTCTAAGTTAAACTAGGAATTGTTATTTTGATGCAACCGTGTTACACAATATGTTGCTCATTATGGCCCTGAACAGACGAAGCTATTCTAGATCATGATTCCACAAATTCTGATCCCTTGTAGCTTTAAGCAATGTTTCATGCTTCAACTGTATCTGTAGACCCAACTTTGGTCTCAGAAATAATAGCCGTGTTCACAGATATTGACAGTATAGCGTCTTTCTCAAACTATAAAGTATGACCATGGAGATTATATTAAATTATATTCAAACAAGTTTCATTTGATAATATAGACATATTATGTCTATTTTTAAACTGATTTTTTCCAGTTCTCTAATCAATTTCTTGATGTTAAGTTGAAATTCATCAGGGAAGGCACCGTACGTAGTTTTTTCCTATACAAGTACTTTCGATCTCCAAGTTCATCATCAGGGATAAATTACAAAGACAAATTTATTGTAACTGTGATAAAATCTGCATTTCGTTGTGAGCATGATTAAAAAAAAAAACAAACAAACAAAAAAACACGCGTGAACGTGTTTAGTTATAATTATTTTAAAATTTTTAGATTTATCCGTTATAGCTACGAAGTATTTTGCAAAATAAGAGTCTCAATATAAGGAATCTGACCGGAAATTGGTTGCATGCAAAGTGGCGTTAAAAGTTTGGTAAATGCACATCAACACGTTGCTGCTACACTCATAATAAATTTTGTTGAGTGTTGGTGGATTGCTTTTGATATAGAGGGCCTCGAGTATTTGAAGTTTTTCTTTATTATTTTCGTGGTGTCGTATATTGGTGTTGTCAAATTTTCTTTTTGTATTGTGAAAGTGGACAGGAATGTGTTTTTATATGTTGTGCAAGAGAATTGTATCCGACAAATGAAATGTAAGACGTCTTGGTAATGTGGTGGTCGTCAAACCAACATGTGTACTTTTTTTTGCCAGATCTCGCAAAGGACATTTAAACTGATATACAATGTTAGTCTTTTCCAAAGCTCTCACTGATGGAGAAGAGTTATTGCGTATAATTAAGTTGGTTGTGCTAAATTTAGTAGAATATATAATTAGTTTTATTTTTTAGTGGGTCAATGGGGAATATATTAGTACTTATTAAATTTTGGGGTGGGAATTTTTCATCTTGTTTATGATTAGAATGCATTTGATTACGGTATAGTAGGTTGATACGTTTAGGATTATTTGAGGAAGTATTATGTTCTTTTTGATTTATGTTAATATTTCTAATGGCTCGTCTTATTTGTTCATCAACGATGTAATTAGGAAAGTCATTATGAGAGTTTTTTTTTTTTTTTTTTTAATTCAGTGTAGAATTTTTTTCCGTGGAGGTTTTAACTTTTGTACGGGTTATTAAATTTTGAATAAAAGCTTTTAGTCAGGGAATTCCCTTTTACAGCTTAGAGTGCACGTGTTTATGCTAATATATTCCCCACTGATTCCAGTAAAAAAAAAAAAATAAAATAAAAAATAATAATATATAATATATATATATATATATATATATATATATATATATATATATTATATTACACACGTGTGTGTATGTTATAACTATAAATTATTAAAGGAATTAAAAATACATAATATATATATCAGGCATTAACTTTAGTTCTTGAAAAAGGCCACACTCAAATCGAAAATTCGATTTACCATATACGCAAAAAGGTAAAAAAAAAATAAAAATATTTGAGAAGCTTTGTTTTTCAATTTGCTAATGACGTAGTTAGATAGTACTTATGTATTTTTTTAACTAATTTAATAATTTATAGCTATAGCATAACACACAATCTTATAAATAAACAAAAACAATTTCCATAGAAGGTCCCATAAAGTTCTAGTAAGTCATAGTACTATTATACTTGTATACGATTTTAGAAATTTCGTGTTGGAGTGAAATTTAAAAAAGAAATAAACTGAATTAAACCCTTCTTCGTTATTTTTGAAGAAGAGTTCATCGATTTATGATACGGAAAATCAATTATTTCACAAAAATTTATAATCATATATATATATATATATATATAAATGTACACACATACACACTGTGCGATGGATAAATCGTCGTCTGAATTACGCAAAAATGAAAACACAGACATCACGTTTTATCATATATATTTACCAAAATTACACAAAAATATCATGAAATATTAAAGAGTAAATTTATTCAATATAATCGCCATTGGCTTCAACCACGGCCTCTAGACGACTTTGGAATATCCTCCTTGTTTAACTTGATGAATACTACCATAATCCTTGCCTTCAGTTCATCTGTGGTGTTACAAGGAGTTTTGCTGGTCTCTCGTTCAACTGCGCCCCACACATAATAATCAAGGGGGTTACAGTGTGGGGAGTTAGGTGGCCAGATGTAATGGGTGATGTAGTCAAAGAAATTATCTGACAGCCATGACTGGGTTCTGTTGCTTGTGTGGCATGGTGCAGAGTCCTGTTGCCAGACATAGGGTCTTTCAGCAGCCAGCCACCCTCTTGACCCAGGCAGCACTACCTCCTCAAGACACTTGATAAAAGCTTTAGTATTGAGTGAGGCCCTTACCAAAAAATTCGGGAGTTCTTTTCTTATCAGAATGATCAAAGTAAGTTTTCTCAACTGACATACCTTCTGCCCAACTGATCCTGGGCAGTCGACAAAATCAAGAACAACGTGCATGCGCAGAATTAAAAAATATATAAAATGGCGACAATTTATCCATCGCGCCCGATATATATTATTTTCCAATTCCAGATGCTTTTCATCACAACTATTCAGTCATTCTACGACTATTTATAGAAAAAACTATCTTGACTCCATCAGAAGCATAATTCAGAAGGATAAGCCACTAAAAGGATGAGAGTTCGAATTTGAATGACATTCTGAATAGCTGTGATAAAAAGTAACTGAAATAATTCAGTAACTAATAAATGACAATACTGCATCTGGTCTTAACCGAAATTCTGAAAACAAAACCCCTGAAAGCTAAAAAAGATAAACAAAAAACCCAACCACAAAAAAAAACAAACTTTTCGGAGATATTGTACTAATGAAAAAAAGATCAGTTATTTATGGCTTAATTTTATTTACCACAAAATAAATGCAATATCAATATCACTCGAGACATTACCATTTCATGACTATCGACTTAATTATCTATTCTTAGAATTCTTCTATATATGGCGTCTGGACTACCATTCAATTAAATTCCGAAAACTCTGGTTGCAAAGCTTTCATAAAAAAAGCTTATGTACCTGTAATTCACACACACGCGCGCGTGTGTGTGTGTGTTTATATATTTCTTTATATATTACTATTAGTTTAAACACTAATGGTTTTGTTATAATTTTAGTTTGCTATCTGTTTGAACTCGATAATATAAAATAATTTAAATATAATAAACATTCAAATAAGTAAATAGCCGATGATTTATGAATATTTGTTTTGTTTTTCCACAAGATACTATCTAATGTGTTTTATATATATATATATATATATATATATATATATATATATATATATATATATATATATATATATACACAGTAAAAATGACAATTCCTCATGCCAGAAATTCAAAAAGAATCTTAGTTAATATTTAGTCATTGAAAATTTGCTTAATCAAAGTTTTGATAACAGGAGTATAAGATGAAAAGCAAAGAAAATAGTGCACACTCTTTAAATTCGATACCCAATGAATCTGTCATGTGTTGTCTCAGAGCCATAATTATTTCTTTATATCGATTAAACACACACACACACACACACACACACACACACACACACACACACACACACACACACACTTTCGAGCCTAACTTCTTACGTCTTAAATGTTAAGCCATAGAGAGAAATGAGACGTGAGAGTAAAATCAACGTTTTGAAATCATTGGGAAATGATCTTGGTTATATAGATTATACTTTAAAGATCTATCTATGGTATTACAAGTTTTAAAAAGAATTCTGGAGATACTTCCAAAATTTAAGCTAAAGCTTTCGATTGCAATTACTTATTTCAATTTTGTTGTATATCTTTTTACATGGTACAACATTTAATATTACAAGCAATTTACTAAACTAACAGATTCAGCTTCAAGATAACAGTGACTAATAATTATTTTGTGGACTGCAGGTGGGTTGAAGGCTTTCAAATTTTTTTTTACAAATGCTAACGAGATTGCAAAGGAAACAGAGATATTACCAAAGAAAGGATAAGTTAGAGACAAGAAAAAATAGCCACTTGAGTAGGAGGCACCACAAGATCCAAATTAAATGATTTTTTGTTTGTTTTCTACGGTTTATCAACCCTTTGCTAGTTATTTAAAACCAGAAAATATTTTTAGATTAGAGGAATATTTTTGAGATAAATGACTTTAGTGATACAAATCTTACTAATTAACCCATAGATGATGAGAAGTCGATTAATTCCTTTCCCAATAGTATTTATGCGTAAGTGACACTAATAATGATTTTAAACGCACATTAGCATATCTAGTACCAATGACCGTCACTGACTAATGGACATACCAAACATATTCTTGACTGGTCTCTAGAGCCATTTTCATTGACAAATTGTCTGATCTCATTTGATAGTCTTTCAATATTGGTATTCATGAGATCGAACTGGTACATCTGTGGTCTGACTTTCAGGCTCATTATTTGGCACTGACAATGTACGAGGTTGCAGTAGCCTTGCCTTGAGTGGAAAATAATCTGGCATCGATCCTTTATACATATTTATGAATGTTTGCTTTAATTGTACATACTACCACTTACCAGTGTTGAGATTTCAGAACGACTAAAATAAATGCCATGTGGTAAAAATTATTTCTAAAAGGATGTCGGTCAACTGAAAAATTACCAATCTTTCTCAGTGATAATTTTGAATACATTTAACCATTTGAACCGTATCCGACACCAGAGAATAAAAAGTTAGGTTTTTATTTATTAAACATTTAAATGAAACTATTGTCACATACAATAAGTTATTACATTTATATTTCATTGAAACAAATGTTATTATGAAACAGAGGTTGTATGGTTTTTCAAATATGAATCTCCGAGAGGAGAAGAACAAGGAGTTAACTGGATTAAGTATTGAAGGTATGTAAATTAAAATGTCTGCAGTATAAAAAAATACATTTTATAATTCGTGAAAAATTAACGTCAGAATCTGACTCGGTATCTGATCAGTTTGATAGCCTTTAAATAGGTACTTCCACGAGATAGCTAAAAAAAAATAAAATAAATAAAATAAAAACAGAGCATAGCATGATGAAAAAGACGCTAACCTTGACGAAAACAAAATTTTATCGTCTAAATGTTTATGTTATTATTAAGAGGAAAGATCAAAGTTTATTTTAATTATTTTTTTAAAAATCTTTCCTTTTTAGAACAATCTGAATTTTCATTTAAAAATCCTTGTTTCTTTTTGTATCACCAGAACTAGTAAAATAACATACAATTTTTAGCACGGTTCTATTTATTTTTTTGTATGACACACATTAATTTGGAAAATCTTGCAAAAATAAAAATAATTGTCGGATGTGAATGAAACTTTCAGAAACTATTCACAGATAATCGAAATTATAAATATTTTGTCTTTTATTAAAGTCATGGCAGAAATTTCTTTTTTATATTTATTAACCCCCCCCTCTACTAATTTTATGAAAACGCTAGAAATTTAGTAATTACAATAGTTAAAGCACGAGGCTTTGAGGAATGAAAATCATGTTTTTTTTTTCATTTTTATTTGGACCCCCTACCTGAAAATCAGCTCTGAATTGTGACGTACAAAACTCAATAAAACAAAGATATTATTTAATTTCAAATACTTTTATTTGTTTTTATGAATATGGACAATATTTTCTGAAAGCAAAATATTTTTTCGATGAAAAATGAATTTTTAATACAATTATTTGTTATTTTTTTAATCATAGATTTTTACATTTAAGTTGTTAAAATATCATAAAATTAGTTAAAAGCCGCATCCACTTTCATAAGTGTCCTTATGAGAGATCTTTTTTTAGCGCGTTGTAAATTGTATCGTTTTGACTAATCAGAAGATCCGCAGTAATTAAGAAATGTAATTTTGTGTTTATAATTGGGCTGTAATTATAAAGTACGGAAGACCAACCTGAATACAATTAAGTTGCGTTATTTGAGTTAAGCATTGTTCTCCGCTGTTAAGGCCTTTACTTTTGCGAAACACATGTGGAGAAGTTTATTTGACTTTTCAATTTCAACTGAGAAGGGTACCTAAAATTATCAGTATCATCTTATGAAATTTATATGATCTTATTTTTATATTAATCTCAGTTATGGCATTTTTTCCATAAATGAAATATCAAAATTAATAATAAAATGAATATAAATACAAATAACACAGTAAAATGTGGTAAATGTACATAAAATTATAGTATTTTATGTACACTTCTGATAAAATTTCATAAGAAAATAAATAAATTAGATACCTTTCTTATGAAAATAAATAAATTAGATACCTTTCTTATGAAATTTAATCTACCTCTCAACAGTCTCATTTTAATTTCTTTATAATATATTTTCCATAAAGCATCGTAAACGTAAAGATGAAAGCTAAGTACAAAAAAAAAAAAAAAATTAGAGCGCTGAAAGTTTTCCTTAAAAATAATGAGGTAAATAATTTGTTCACTTAAATGTAAATAATTTCACTTCCGTAGAACAAATTATCCTCACGGAATCCGTCAATATGTCATTCATCACCCGTCAAGTGACGCGAAAGGTTATGACCTGCTTTGTTTTATTTTCAAATTACATCTTTTTGGCACAAAAGCTAAGTTAAGCTTGGTTCAAAATATTTTAAATAAACATTATAATTTCTGATTTTCTTAAAATAAGTTTTGAAAAAATGATAATTGATATTTAAAAGAATTTCAAACTGAGATTTTCATTCTTTTTATAAAATGGAAAAAAATTGGCTGCCATCTGTCAATTTTGCTGACTGCAAAAAAAACAAGATTTTTAACGAAAATTTCGGAAGTGCTAGGAACGATTAAAAAAGTAAAAAAATACCCCCAAAATACTCTGATCTTTCCTCTTAATAATAACAAACATTTAGACGATAAAATTTTGTTTTCGTCTAGTTTGGCGTCTTTTTCATCATGCTATACTCTTTTTTTAGCGATCTCGTGGAGGTACCTATGCTAACCCGTTTGTGATCTTTAGAGCCTCTGAGTGCATATTTGAGGAGACCCATCTGGTTGTCAGCGACTATGAGGATATTCTGTCGAAGAGGTTTCACCTCTACTCAGCTTCTTTTTTTACTGGAAAATCAACACGTCGTTGTTTGAGGTGGGGGGGATTTTCGCGATCAGTTGTTATTAACTCTACAAAAGTAATTGGCGGGAAGCGTGGTTGGGAATAAGTGGTGCGGCCACCTTCAGTCTCTGAAGGTTTATCTTTTATTCTAACCATCGGCTCAATCTAGAAAGATTAGCAGCGCAAACGGCAGCCGAATCATTCCCGATGATGCCGTGAAATCGGGGGATAGCGGAGAAGTAGCCGTAGCTAGGACTGAATTAGCCTCATTGCTTATCAAGAAGGACCAAGTTCTGGTCGTTAAGGTTCGCTTTACACGAATGTCTTCCGAGGTAATAAATATGCCCGCTGAACTGCGGCAAGAGGAATTGTGTAGTGCGTCTGAACGATATATCCCATGCGTCATATTGCTGGGCGGACAACAGGTAAATGAAGGCATCTGAAGCTTTACATTTTTATTTTCAGGGGCTGTTCACCATGGAGTTTGGACAGTCTTGCTCAGTTCACACCTCTTTAGCCGACTTCTATCGTCTTGAAGTGGCGGGAAAGTACAGGGTAGATTACCGAGGCGGAAATCTGGAAAGCGCTGAAACAGGTAAACCGAGATAAGACTTCAGGGATAGATGGTCTTCCCTAATAGGTGTACTTGAGGCAGTCGCCTGTCTTTGGTCTTCTGATGGCACTGATGTTTAATCATCGATTGAAGAATGGGAATATAGCCCAACGCTTCATCAAAGGTGTCATCAAGTTGCTGAGCAAGAATAAAAAAGACAAGGATGAGATAGGTAAACTCTCTTGTATGAATCCCCGGAGGCATTGGTGGAGGTAAATATAATGAGGTCGGAGCCTTTTATCGGGAATGTCGTAATGCGCTGTGCTACCTCATTATGAGTGAAGGATCGCCTCGTCGACACCCAGGCGTTGTATCAAGTGCTTGTGAGTGTGGGGGTCTTCTACAGATGATCTCATTTACGAGCTCGGCTTTATGAAACGGGAGTACCGCTTCATTTAGTTTTGAGACTAACGACCATATCCCATTGAAACCGGTTCCAGTAGGATCACCGAACTTAAGCAACGCCGAGCCTGGGCAGTACCTAGATGGGTGACAGCTTGGGAATACCAGGTGCTGTAAGCTTGAATGTGCGGGTTTTGTAATGAATAATGGCTTGGAATTGTTAATCGGAGAGCTAAGTTCCAATTGGGTTCGTTATATTCACTTAAGCTCAAATACTCTTAAGAAATATAAATCTATCTCTTCTTTCCACAGCTATGGGTTAATTAATAAGACTTGTATCACTAAACTATTTTCTCGAAAAATATTCTTACAATCTAAAAATACTTTCTGGCTTTAAATAACCCACAAAGGGTTGATAAGCCGAAGAAAACAATTCAGTGTTTGAATTACTATCCCCGTTTTAAAAGAAAAAAGATGAAACAGATTTTAACTGAATGTTCTTAGCACCTATAAGACATAAATCCAACAAAGAAACCAACATGAGAAAACTATTTGAAAATAATGAAATCGTCAACATAATATCGTACCATAAAGAAATAGGTTCATATCAACATGTAGGGGGGGATAACATGCTGAACAGTTAATTCGTAACGAAAACCGGCCGATCACGAAGGGGAGGGGATTCTCCCCAATCTAAAAAAATAGTTTGCCTCTCCATAGTGAAAATGCTGCAAACTAATTTTCGTATGCAAATTCTTACTCGTGCCCCCATTGACTTAAAGGCCCCCTCCCTCCAAGCATTCTAGTGACAGGCCTGAATGAAGTGACCTTACGACGTATTAAAATGTTAGCGAAACATTTGACAGGTAATGAATGGGAAAAAATGATCATTAAGTATTCTAGTAAAGTATGCTAATCATTTTTGTTTTTTAACCGGTCTAGGTCTTTAGTAACGTACTGTAAGTAGATGCTAACAGGAAGTATTTTGCTTTTGATAGAGACTCAAATGTCCCGCTTCCGGTTCGACTAATCCATTATCTTCAGTAGGGGTGTTTACCAGTTTAATTAGTTTTCTAAACTTCATTTGAATTTTTTTTTAATCGCGAAATTAACAATAGCCGTTAAAAAGAAGGAAAACATTTTCAAGTATCAATTTGAGTTTTATTTTCAGAAATCGATATTCTCTAAAATTATTCTCGAAATTAAAAAATCTTTTTTTTTTTTTTTTTAAGTGTTCGTAAGGAGAAATAGCATCGTCCCACTTGGATTTTCGAATTTATTTCTGACTTGTTAACTACTGAAAACCAAGAGATTTTATATGATGTTATATTAGTGAATTATCTCATTAGCCGTTTCAGGAACAAAAAGAAAATAACTCGTGAGATGTATTGCTAGTCGTTCCCAAATGGATAATGCAAAGTATTGCAAAATTAATCAAAGCATTTAAGAATTTTAACATGCATACAATATCTGTTGATTGAAAAAGTTCCACGTAATGTCAGTAGTCGGTGTTCGAGTAAAGGATTTCGAATGCTGATTTTCTAGGCAGGCAGCCCTCTTCAGGTCGAAGACTGGCAAACGTTATTTTCCTCTCCCCCAACATACCACCCTTTTAGGTATGCAATCCGTTCGTTTACACAAAATGAATTTATTCAGTTTCAAGACGTCTTTTAGGGTTCTCATATCATGTAAAATATTGATTATTTACGAAACCTGTCTTCGCAGAGGAAATGGAGGCCAGAAACGAGTGTGTTGTGTGCCATTCTTTCAAATGAGGAAGGATAGCCTACTTTGAAAATCGGTATTCAAAACTATGGTTTTCATTCTAGCTCAAACACTGACCACTGGAGGTGGGTTTATTATTTCAGTATATCTCTTTTTTGATAACCAGTATGATTTAGGGGGTTTCCGGGGCTTATATTGAAACAATGAATGAACTTTGTTGTTTCGAAGATCATAAGGGTATTCTGAAGGATCCATCATGTTATCACTTGGGTAAAGTGGTTACATTGTATTAACTCCCCAACGAATACAAGACGTATAATATTGGATTATATAGTACCGACAACAGGCTGAATAACCGATCTAACTGCGATTATTATCTATGAACTTGTAAGACAGAAGTTACTTGGCGATATCCTCGTTAAGTAACAAAAAGCCAATTCTACTAACTTATATAGTACTACTAACATAATAATACCTAATTTCACTATAGTCTGTGGAAGGTAATAATTAGGGAGCTTTTCTATGTCGTTATTACTTATGAGTAGCGAATTCGATCCACACTGAGTGCTCCATACTTGTAGCCCTATGACAAATTAAGATAATTTTAATAAATTACAACTAGTGTGGTAGGTTGTGAGAAGATTTGGCGCTGGGACACAGATTAGGGAGAAGTACATCCATGACCTACCCCAAGCTATTAGTGGAAAGTGAAAACACTAAGTATTACCCGGAATTTAAACACCTTTCTCCGATTCCGTTCTGCGCACCTGATAATCATAACGTCACTTTGAAACTGATTTATTGAATTGTAATAAAAATGATTTTAAAAAGCTAATGATCATTTTTCGGAGTGGAGGCAAATAAGATTTTGATTTACGAATCGACGAAATTACGCATCTCGCAGCTGTTCTGCAACTTCATTGCTTGTCACTCATTGTAAAATTTATTGAAGGTTTCATTGATGTAGTAAATAAATTATAGAAAGGGGTTAAATCTTATAAACGATGAAGAAAACAGAACGAAAGAGAAAAGGAGACGAAGAAGAAAACGAAAAGGAAGAAAAGAAAAAATGAAAAAGGGATTAAAAGGTGGAGAAGAAAAATAAAAACGAATAAGAAAAAATGAGAAATAAAACAAACCAGAAAAAGAAAGAAAGAAGAGAAAAAAGAAAGGATGAAAATTTAAAGAAAACGGATAAAGACGAAGAAAAGAAAAGAAAAAGCGAAAAGAAAGGAAGGAAAGAAACGAAGTAAAGAGAAAAAAACGACGAAAATGGAAAAGATACGGAGAAGAAAAGAGAAAAACGAATAATAGCGAAGGAACGAAACTAGAAAAAAAGAGAAAAAGAAAAAAAATGAAACAAGAGAAAATAGAGAAAAAATAAGAAAGTGAAAAGAAAATACAGGAAAAAAAGATGAAAGAAAGAGAAAAACGATGAAAAAAGGAAAAACTGATACAAGGAAAATAGCAAATAGAGAAGAAAAAAGAAAAAGAAAATGAATGAAAGAAAGATTGAATGAAAGAAAAGGAATAAAATAAAGGAAAATTGGGCAGTCATCTTGGCCTATTTTTCTATCTTTTTCGTGTTAAAACGAGAGACTAGATCCTTTTTCTTCTTTTTATTTTATAGTCCAAGGACAAAGGAAGTATAAGAATTTGTAAGAGTAGTCTCCTTGTATATGCCGTGTTCCTTCAGGGCGTTGGCGATCATGGCTCTCCACAATTTCCTGTCCTTCGTAGCTCTTAACAAATTTTGTCTTTTTGTCATCTCTCCTAAACGTTATTCCGCAATCCATTTACTCAAGCTCGCTAGGTAGGTTATGTGTTTTCTTGCCCCTCTTGCCTTCAATCTGTCTTGTAAGTATCAAATTTTCCTAGCCCTCTTTCCTTGTTATGTGCTTTAGAAATTTCAACTTTTTTCCTATTTCTCCTTTTCCCATTTAACCTGATGCTGTACAATGCCAAACTTAAGCATTCAAGAACGATTGGTTTGGTATGGCGCAATGGTTAACAAGTTAGCCTCACAAACCATTATAATTTCAGTGAATTTGTTTCTTATTGGGCGACCCACTCTAAGTTTAGTAGATATCAGTAACATGAAAAGATTATTGTGACGGAAGAACGGAGGAAGGAAGACGTGAAAAGGAGCAAGAGATGTAAAGGAAAGCGTGTGCAAGAGAGAGGAGAGAAAAGAAAGAATAAAGAAAATAATGAAGAAGAGGGGGTGATTAGGAGTAGGAAGATTAAGCATATGAGTGATGATTAAGAAGCAAAGTGAAAGAAGTGAAGTTGTATTCGAAAACCGGAGATGAAATAAATTAAATAGGAAGGGTGAGATTGAAATGTGAAAAGGAGAGAGAAGTTTAAAAAAAAAATGGCGGCCAGAAAGGAATAAAATTGCTAGGAAATTAGAGAAATGAAAGGAAAGACATCAGCGCCAGATTTAGGCACCAGCTTAGTGCCTAACACTCCACAGAGGGTATTGGCCTCAAAAACGTTTCTAACCATCTGACGTAATTTTTTTTTTTTAAACAAGTTGCCCTCTATCTTTATATAGCTTCGGACTTTAACAAGTCTAACACCAACACAGAAGCACATAAAAAATGGGACAAGAAAGCGATGAAAAAGTAAAAATAAAAAAAAGGTTAAGCGGAAAAAGAAATATAAAAAAAATGAAAAGGAATAAAAAAGAAATGAAGAAAAAGAAACAATGGAAAAAAAGAAAGAGAAAATGAAACGTAGAAAAACTTAAAGAACAAATATAACGGGGGATAAAAAAAGAAAAGATAGAAGGAAAAGAAAGAGGAAATCAAAGACACGGGGAAGAGAATAAGAAACAAAGGAAAAAAAATAAAGAAGGAAAAGAAAAATACGCACAAAAAAAAGATACAAAGAAATAGAATAGCAATAAAAAAAAAAAAAAAAGAGTAGAGGAAAATGCTAGGGAAACGATGAAAATAAAAAAGTAGAAAATAAGAAAGACCGAACGATAAATAAAAAAAGAAAGAGAAAAATAGAAAGAAAACAGGAAAAAAAGCAAGAGTGAAAGGAAATGAGGGAGGTCAAAGAAAATGAAGAGAAAGAGAGTAAGACAAGAGTCTTCATTCCTACGCTCTTTGTCTTCATGCACACACACACATTCACCGTATATTAGACAGGAGGAGAGAACGAAAGCCTGTCGCAAGAAAGTCATACTATCATCATGTTTTGTGTGACTTTTTTTTATGGTGGTACATATCGTGTTACTGTTTATGATGACACAAGCTTCTATTTTACCGGCTGCAAGACACAACCTCAGATGACAACTTATGTTCTACAGACAATAAAACCCACCACGAGAAGGCAAATCTTTAATAATCCGTTGAAAACAAGACCAATTATGTCAACTAGGTCTTTTTTTTTCTTTTTCTTTTTTTGCCTTTTGAACAACAACCCCGTCGATGGTTGATACCTAGCTGATCGCTATACAATAGAGTCTTTCAATAAATTTATCCGCCTGGGAATTAAACCTGATCTAAAATTCAATTCTTTTATTTTGTACTTCATTATTGCTTGCTTTACACTGCGTGTTAAGTTAAATATGTTTAGTTAAGGGAATTTAAAAAAAAAAAAAAAAAAGACACTCGGGGATTTTTTTCAGATTTTACCCGTGTGACAATACAGATATGCGGTGTCAGAGAAAAAAAGTAAATGAATGAATTCTTTTCCCCATTGATAAATTATGCTTACGTTTGATACGAGACTCCGAAATTTTTAAAATCTTCGTTGACATATTGTATATATGTCCATGAATGTGAGGGTAGTATAACGGTTAGCGGATCGGAAAAAAGAAATCGACCGAGTTCATTACGTTCACTTTGCAACCTTGAGAAAAGATATAAATCAATCTCTTCTACCCGAAGCTTAAAAAAAAAGAAAAAAAAAGAAGGGGCTCCGTTAGGTTGATTTTCCCTAGACACAACACTGCTGCAATGACTGCAGTACATATGGTTCCACTACTACCCTAATGGCTTACAGCAGTGGCCTCCAACGCTTTTTTATACCACAGACCGGCTTCATGCCGCACAATCTTTCCGCAGGCTGGTAGTGGCACATATGTGTAATTTAAGTGCATTTCAATAAAGAGAGCAATAATTTTAAAAAAAAAAAAAAAGAGCAATTCATGAAAGTAATTATTCAGTAACATTTGCTTTTGGGTCATTGTACTGAAATTCTTTAAAATCTGAAAATTAGTTGGGATTAAAAAATTAGTTGAAAATAATTACAAATAAATAAAAATATATATTAATTGTAAAATGTACTTACAGTTATGGTAGATAGTATTGAGTAGATGAATATTGAATATTTAAACAAAATCTTTTTAAATTAATGTTCAATATTCAAATTATTCATTATATAATTTTAAACGTTAATTATTTCTTTGAGGCCCAGTAGCAATTGATCAACGGTCCGCGGCCCGGATTCCTGGTTAACAAGACAAATATAAGTTGATATACGGTGTTGGAAATAATTACAGGACAGTTCACAAATGTAGTTTCTAAATATTAAAGTTTGTTCAAGAACGTAACCAATTACGTGTGTATTGTTATCTGATGGTTTTAAATCTTTGGGTTAGATGGTGAAAGTGAGATACACTAGTAATAGTTAAATCGAAAAAAAAAGGCATCGTAAATACGCATTAACTAGGGGTTAAGCATGGACAGAGGAATTAGAACAATCTACCCCCATAGATTGAAGAAAGTGTCCAGTTTAATTATCCAGAAAGTTATTAATACTACAGACACATGAAGAAAGATCGAAGGTATAACGCCGGAAATGTTTTGAGTATAACAACAATTTCTTGGGTGAGTTTACTTGCTCTGTAGAACTTTGAAAATCTCCTTTTCTCAGTTACTTTGTCCTATTACAGTGTAACCCGGATATAAGAGAGTTGTCGGGACCGGAGAAGAAGTATCTTATATCCGGGTTTCTCTTATATCCGGGTTTCTCTTATATCCGGGTTTCTCTTATATCCGGGTTTGGTCTATTTTGTTTAGGTAAGTATGGGAACACTTTGGGACCAGAGAAAATCTCTCTTATATCCGGGTTTCTCTTATACCAGGGTCTCTTATATCCGGGTTACATTGTATATCTTCCCTTTTTTCTAGTGGAAGTCCATAGACGCTTTTCGTAAAAAGAATGTTTCATAAAGGTTTAATATAATCTGACGTTTCCGCCTGAAATCAGAAATTTTATTCGGTAATTATTTTCTTCTCCTAATAGGAGTACATAGGTTTGCCTATCATCCGGTTCATACTCCTCCCCGGTCTTTTGAACTGTAGATGTTTATCCCTTGTTTCCTGTTTAGGATTGGTTTTCCGGTCCCTTCTAAAGTCTACTTCAACTCTGTGCTTCTAACGTATTCGCTTATTAAATCTTGCCCTCTTCAAGTCTAGAATTAGCTATCTTTCCTGATGAGTTGCTTAGTTGGCACTGAGATGCTATTGAATTAACTTGTGTATTATGTGGCCGTCACGTTCAAAATGACCGCGCGCGTAGATTCTTCACGTCTTATGTAAGGCTCTTTGATAAATCATCGCATCACCTGGTTCTGTCATTCCTGCTACAATCCAAATTTGTCTCCCTGCCAAATAACAAACGTTGTATTTTTTATGAGTCAGTATTTAGAAAGAAGATTCAAATCTTGCAAGACGTATTCCATAATATATAACACAATGTAACTTTTTGATGCGAATGCCGTTAATTTTAAAGAGGTTGCATTTATTTGAAAATGTCATAAGTGTAAGGTTCTCAGTGAGGTTTGAATTTACTACACAGTAATAATGATCAACCAGACTGACTCACTAAGCATTATCCCTAAACAGATCTTATTTTGGCCCAAGAGCAAAGGTATGGGACATCCGATGAGAATCGAGTTTACTACTCACTAGTAACAATCAGCAGAATAACCTGGTTAACCATCATCTTATTCTAAAGCAGGAACCTCTGCACTGAAGTGATCTCGTTATTTACTGAGCATAGCCTAGATTTGACAGAATTATATGAGCATATGGCAAATCGTAAGGATTGAACTTATAATCATGACTAGGTACCCAAAGCTAAATGATTATTTGAGTTAGAAAGGGATAGCATTTTTATAATAGAAGTTTTACACGACCAATATAATGACAAACATTTAATCTTAGTAGATTATGGTTAATTCAATACACTTTTGCCAGTGTCTAACGACATCATTTACGATTACATTATCAAAATCATTATTTCTGGAATCATTAAATTCTTGAAACGTTTCTTCTGTAACTGCTTTAAAAAACTTAAGAAAATTCTCCTAGTGCTTAAAAAATAAAATATATGGTATTGTCTGAAAACATCGTTGAATTATTTAAACAAGAATCGATTCTTGAGAAAATAATTTAATGATGTTGCAACATTTTGTGTATAAAAGGAGAATAATTTAAGGTTAAAGGTTAACAAAGACAGTGCGACTATGATGTATTGACCTGAAGACAACCGAAGTGACCTCAACCAGTACAATCCTCTACGGAACAACGTCCGTAATCCCTCAAACACTAGTTCGAGCCACACATGATCCCGTAACAATGTCACAATGATTCGTGTAGTTTCAGCAGCCTTTCACCCAAGTACAGAGTGCGGTAGAAGTGCCTTCCAGAAATATCTTCCACATAATGGTAAGTGATTAATAGCAATGGTGTTTTCATCTAGCTGATATCTTACCATTATGTGGGAGGTATTTTTGCCACACCCTGTATAAAGGATGTGTAAGTGTTAACGATTATGAACGGAAAATATGGAGTCGGCGGGCTGAGTTCAAATTTCGACTGATAACCTTAGGATAGGCATTAATTCCTATCTTCTCCAAGTTTTATTGATACTAAGGTTCACAAAATACAAGGCTCGAGAGCCACTTAAGGTAAAGTTTTACTGTTAAAATGGTTTATGAATGAGGTGTCATATAAGTAAGAGAAGGGATGTAAGTGAAGAATATGAGGTTAAGAAGGATAGATAATGACTGGTCATTGATTTGAAGAGGTTAAGATCGTTATGTCTTGGAGTAACCCACGCGGGAGTCTGTTCCACAAATAGCAGTTCTTAGAAAGAAACCTCTCTGAATGAAACTTTTTTCTCACATATTGAATACGGGGTAAATGAGGGGGATTCGACTCCGTAGAAGTAGCATGGCATGTACTAATAGTAAATGTCTGAACTGGTGGAACTAAAGAATGAAGATCACTTGAACATTTGCAATGGAAATAGTGATAGGCTTGTGACGTTGCGTACGTGATAAAGAGGTTGTAAGATGGAGGGAAAGTATTTCTCCCAAAAGACCGCGTAAACGATTTTGAACTATAAGATGTAAGGATTGAGCAGCTCTAGTCCAGATATGGCAAAGATACGCCATTTGAAGTTTAATCTGACACTTGTAAAGATAAAACATGTTAGAAAGCATCGGGTGTTCTCTGGAGTGATAAAATGAGTCGACTATTTTCCCACCATCTTTGGCAATGGATCCGTATACAGTGTAACCCGGATATAAAAGACTCGGATATAAGAGAAACCCGGATATAAGAGAGATCTTCTCTGGTCCCAAATTAGAGTCTGTGTTAATGTATATAAAATAGACCAAACCCGGATATAAGAGAAACCCGGATATAAGAGACTTCTTCACCGGTCCCGACTACTCTCTTATATCCGGGTTACACTGTATATGAATGATCTTGTGATCCAAGAGACGTTCAAAGAGTAAAACTGTTCATAATGACTGGAGAAAGTTCAGGTGATAAATGATGAAAATGATACCAGTTTAATTTTTGAGTTATGGATAAAATAGTAGACAGACTGGGTTCTCTAGCCTTGGCCGTGCAACTAGTTTAGAAGAAAGACAAGTCTGAATTTAAAATCTTGGTGAAGGGAACGGGAAATCACTTCATTACCTTTGCCAAGAAAATGGTCGATTGATTCGTTTTCTAACACTTATGCAAATGACTTGAAGTCAGAAAATATTATTTAGATTTTAAGAATTTTTTTTTAGATAATAATTATTTAGTGATACAAATGCATGAATCCACTTTTCCCCCAGTTATGGGTTAATTTACTAATTTTACTATGGGTTAATTTACTAATTAACCCATAGCTGGGGGAGAAGTGGATTCATACTTTTCCCAAGAGTATTTACGTATAAGTGAATATAACGAACCCAACTGAAATTGGAACTTGGCTCCCCGATTAACAATTCCGTTACATTACTCGCACATCCAAACTTATAGCAGCTGGTATTCCCATGCGGTCACCCATCTAGTTACCGACCAGGCTCGACGTTGCTTGGAAGTGACCGTACGGGAATCGGTGTTTCAACGTGATGTGGACGTAAGATATTCCCAAGAACAGCTATGGCAATTTACAGATATGAAAGAAAAAGAAGTTGTGGAGAGTCATGATTGCTTACGCCACGAAGGGATATAATTAATAAATTAAATCATAAAAAATAATACGAAATTATTTTGTTTTTTACTTATGGATTAATAACTCCAACCTGAAAGTGTAGAGAATTATAAAATTCTAACTTGAAAATGAAAAATTCCATCATAAATTGATGTATGACAACCCGATTTGCAATGAACTATGTTACTTGTTTTTATTTATAAATATCCATGTAAAAATACATATTCAGGACAATGATCTAAAATTATATTGATCTCATTAAAAGAGATACAGAAAAAACAATTAAAAAGGAGAAGTACATTAATTATAACAAAAGTTATATAATTTCTAAATTGTTAATTTTAAACCGGTGTCATAATTTAATCGAGTAGGCAAAGCACACGTCCAGGACACTACATTCTGGGAGGTACTACTAGTTCGATTATCAGTAGAAGTATTTAAAAAGTGTACCACAATCTTCCCAAGTACATTTTCCACCAAAATTTTAAAATTATCAGATTATTCAGAATTTTAAATTATATAAGTTTCAAGGTATATTTTTCTTATTTTTTCCTTTTTTCTTTACTGACAGAAGTCACCTTTGTTTTTTAATTAAATGTTCTGTCACGGTTGGGAATCGCGTATTTTCCTTTGGCGCCAGTGGATATTTCGGTCATTTTTTCTTGTTTAAAAGTGTTATAGCGATATACTAAGCGTAGCTTAGATGCGGCACAAGGCCGAAAGTATGGAGCACCCAGTGAGGATAGAACTCACTAGTAATTGATCTAGCAAGACAACATTGCTAGCCATTTACACCACGTCTAAGTGCCCTGGTTAAAAAGGGTTATCTACTAATATCATCCATAAACATTACTGACAAATTACGTCTCCTTAAACATTGCCTGTTCCTTTTACTATAACGCTCCCTACCGGACATCCCATAATATCCTTACACAGTAGTTACAAAAGATGCCTTATTTATAAAACGGATTCGTCGTTCATCTATTTTAAGTCAATCGAGCTTAATCTCAGGCTGTTGTAGCAACATAAACTCTAAAAAAAAAAAAAGTAGGATGTTTAAACAATCTATAAACATCTACCGACATTTATTTGAAGAGAAAAATTTGATTTTGTAGTAGAAATCTTTATGATTTTAGTTGTCTTGTTTATCATGAAACTAGAACAAGAAATATCATCAAATCAGAGAGCAAAAATTGTCCCTAACTCAGTGTACATTGTGTTCCTTTGTACTCAATGAGTAAATGAAGAATCCAATCGAAGCCAATTCACCACCCAAACGACTACCACCCTCAACATCTTTTCATCCATCCAAACCTTTCTTTTCTTTTTTTAATGAGTAACGGTCGTAAAGTCTAACTCTTTCTCTTTTGTTCAAATTCTGTGGGTGGTTAATTGTCCTTAAGAGTTGCTGAAGAAAACTTTCTAATTTGAGCCTGAAATCTAACAAGCCCGGGCAAAGGGAAGCATTCTCAGCAACGATGGTCAAGCTATCGGTTTTCTGGTCAGATGAGGCAGACGATCTTTGCGAATATGGGTGACGGAAACGGCCACGTGTGTGTGACAAGCATAAAAGCGTTACTTAGGTTTCCGTATAAGCAGGTGGACATTTTGGGGTCCCAGTTGACATCAGAGAGTAGACAGGACGACATACGTTGTACGGTGCTTGAAGTCACCGTAGATGGGTTATCCTTCTGAAACAAGAGGCTCTTGGCATGTCATAAACTTTCTACTGTTGGCAGTCTAAAATGAATGGCGAGATTTGTGAACGCCATAAAATGATAAAAAAGAATGAAGAAAGGAAAGAAAGCTGTAAGTACATAACAAAACTTTATAAAAATGAAGAGTGAATAATAATAATAATAATAACGAGAAGCAATATGCAAGTTAAAATGTATATGAAAGGAAGGGTTGAAGAATAAAAAAGAAGCGGGGATGAATAAACGAAGAGAAAATGATAATGGAAAAGAAATGTGAAAGGAGAAACAAAGAATGAGAAAAAGAAGTCTAAAAAAGTAAAGAAAAAAGAAATGGTAAAAAGAAAAGAAACCTTAATCGAAAATGAGTAGACAGTTGTCATAAAAGAAGTTAAAAGAAATAAAATCTGAAAATAAAGAAAATGAAAAGAGAGGAAAAAGGGTTACAAGAGAGACATAACGATGACAAGACAAAAAGAAATGGTCACCAACCAATTGAATAAAGAACATTAAGAAAATATATAATCTACAAAGGAACGGAATTTCGAACGAGAAACAAATAAGAAATGGGAGATGTGGAAAAAAATTTTTTTTAAATAAAGGAAAAATAAAAATGAAAGATACAAAAGGGAAAAAAAGAATCTCTATGAAAGGAAAGAAAGCAGAAAAAGAAAAAAAGGCATGTGGAGATAAAAAAGAAATAAGATAATTTTGCTTTTTTATCTGGTTTCATATTTACACCTTTTTTATTACAGTAAAAAGCGTTTTTCTTTTCTTATGATAGAGTAAACCGCAGAATGAAAATAGCATAAAATAAAAATGGATTCTACTAAAAGTTGACAAAGTGACAGACAAAAAAAAAAAAATAAATAAATAAAAAAAATAAAAATAAAATAAAATAAAACGAATAAAGCAACAAAAACGAAAGAATAATGCCAAAACGATAGTTATTTTTTTGTTTTTGGTCAAGGCTTCGTTGTTGCTACTTAATTTGTTTGAAACCTTAACTCAAACACAAATAAAAATGAATGTTAATATCTACAAAGTTCTTGAAGGCGATAAAGAAAGTTAAAAGAAGCGGTCAAGAGCCGATGTTTTTTTTTTTTTTAGTTTGATCGATGATAGAACTTCATTACTTGTCTAGAAAAGTAATGTCATAAGTTCGATCTTCATGGGACGAATACGCCAGAGTGATTTCAGTCAAGTAAATACTGATGAAAACATTGGTGTAATGGTTTTGATCTTCAGTGGATACCCCGTAACTGCGGACTTTTACAAGACTGCGCTTGGTAGAAATTCTAAGAGTTCAGCTAGTTAGTGTTATTGAGAATAGCAAAAACCCCAATATGTTTTTATTCTTTGTTGAAAGGATTTATAATTCAAGATGGCGTGAGGAGGTACTGTTTAAAAGATAGATCCAAAGTACGAACAAGAAAAAATAAAGGCAAAAAAGCTTCATCTAAAAAAAAAAAATAACATGAAATTAATGTTATTAGTCTGTAAAACAAAGATGAAAATTGGAAAAGAGAAATATTTGAATGACGGCAGATTTAAGTTTCGATTAATCCTCGAAGCTTTTGTGGTTGAAATGGTAAAGGCGATGTCCATGAAATTGCTTTCCGATGTCTTGTTGGAAGCTACTTCTTTATTTTTCCGATTTTGGGACGCTATCTCTATTAGTCTAAAATTGTATCAATCCAGAATTTTTGGACAATGAGATGGCGTAAAAACAAAAAAAAACAAAACCTCCCTAATAATAAAAAGTGAATAATTAGCGGCGATAGAAAATTCATTTTTATAACATACAAGAAACAGGTAAAAAAGATGTCATGTTCATATAGTTCAACTTCAAATAACTAGAAAATAACCTTGAATAAGAATTATCGTCATCGAAGTAAATCAACCCAAAGATGTGCATACAAACACGTGTGCAAAAACAAACAAGCAAGCAATTAATAAAATAAAAATCTCTTTTTTCGGATATTTTTCATACATCACTATAAACGTCCTTCTAAAAAAAAAAGAAACCTACTCCAAAACGACCTACCTACATTATACGACAAATAAGTATGAAGAATTCATATTCAAGAATTCTATGACATATTTCTGCAACACCCGGACTTCTAAAATATTTGTCAGCAAAGTGCAAATGTTTTCTAATTTTGGACTTCGAATTAAAACACTTTCGGCCCCAGCTTAATTCCTTCAATGGATTACAAAGCGACGAAAAACTAGCAGATTTATTTTAACTTCGAAAAATAATTCACGTTTGTTTCGAAATCTGTAAATAAAACGTCGCGTCCATTATTAAGCGTTGGGAAGCACGGGAAAAATAAAGAGACGAATATTTTGATGGCCAAAATCTGGACAACTCAGTGAAGGAGCAACAAGTAGAACCTATAGATTCGTCACAGTCGAAGAGATCAACTCTATAAGGCACCAAAACTAGCCTTTTTCTCCTTGCAGCTGGTTGCTGCTTGACTTGGAGCTAATCTGAATCCGTTTTAGTCTCTTGGATTTCATTAGCATTGGCTCAACAAAATGGCGACCGTAACTAAATAATTAGCAAAAATTTTATGGTTGCACGGTAGAAGAACCTGCACAGTTAACATAATGGATGTGCTGATGGCTATTGCTTGGATAGCTAAACAGTACCTTCACCTGTAGGCCATTTCCATATAAGTCTAAGCAGGAGACAACCCAGCTCAAATCTGTCAACAGGTATCGCCATGACTGAGATATGTATCTCCATGTCGATTATATCCTCTGAATTTTGTTTGCAGTTATTTACTTACATGACATAATTACCTAGACATTTTGACAGGATCATCTGCATATCACTAATCAAAATTTGCCGGGATTTCCTTACGCATCTATATAATTATTTATCGATTCGTTCTTTACCAAGTTAATTAATACGTTCATCATTTCATTATTATACACACGCTTTCATTAAATAATATTTGTGTGTGTGGAGATAATACTAGTGGTTAGTGAAATGTTTTAGACCGACCCACTTCTCAAAATCTGACGAAACATCATCAGAATTTACTTATTTTTTATATTTTACTTCACATTAGTCAAGCCGTTAATTTTTCAGCACCTCTCGGAAATGTATAAATAACTTACCACTAGCCGTAAACAAATGCACACACTATCATTTCGAATGTATGATTCATTATCTATATCTATATATATATAAAACAGATAAGGCTTTTATACGTACTCTTTTTTGTTTAACTTGTGCTTAATGTAGTGACTAACTTAGTAAATGAATCAGTTATCAGTTTAAGCTCATATAAAATAAATTGGGAATTTAGAAAGCTAATTTTGAAGGTCGTTATATCAACCTAACTTGTAAGATCAAAGCAATATAAATAAAAATTGACACGTCTATTAATTCAGGAATACCGGTACACGGTTTTATTAATTTCTAACATTCTGAAATTAGTAGGTGGGGCCGTAATTTTTTTTTCAGACTTCCCTCGAAAATGTTGATCAAAAAATCGCGAAGTGCGCGAAATGCATTTCAGTTTGAACGTCCATTTTCTTAATAGGCTTTGATAACTTTAACACGTTGTTTGATTGTTAAATTTTCCATGGTTGAAATTGCCAAAAACTTCACTTGTTAAATCTGAAAGAAAAAGAAAAACAATCATTAGACGCTTGAACCTAATTCACATTTAAAATCGGTCCAAGTTATTGGAACACTCTATATAAGCAAGTTACTATTAGCCGCAAAAAAGCAAAACAGGCAGACACTATCATTTTGAATGCATAATATATATATATATATATATATATATATATATATATATATATATATATATATGGGTGTGTTAAATTAAAAAATCCTAGATAATGGCTAATAGATTAATTCGAATGCACTCGAATCCAGAAATCATTTGATGCACTTTTACGTACTATGTCCAGAAAAGAAAATACGAATGCAAGAAAAATTTAATAAACAGGTTAATTACCGTGCCTTCTCAGTCGTCTTCAATGAAGCATATATAAAAGAAGGATTGTTACCCCACAAATTCACAATTTTATATACTTAATCATATATATATATATATATATATATATATATATATATATATATATATATATATATATATATAAGAAAGATAGTCTTAAGATGTGTTATATTTACGGGATAAAGTGCTCAATATCAGAGATAGAGTGTGTAAATATAAAAGTGAACATAGAAGTCAACACTTAGAGGACTCTAAGTGTTGACTTTATGTTCACTTATATATATATATATATATATATATATATATATATATATATATGGGTAAAAAAATGAAATTGTTAGAAAGATTCTGTACAAAAACTTGTATCAACTAAAATAAGAATTGGTTAAAAACACCTAATATTTATATTTATTTATATTATGTATTTTTACAGAGAAATATTAAAATTAAAACTTTGTTACTTACAACTGGATTTTCTGTCTTTTCCCTAGAAAAATAATTTGTTGCTTTACTTTAACCGGTTTCCTTAGCTTTTCAGCAAGTATATATATATATATATATATATATATATATATATATATATATATATATATTGTAGATATGTTGTGAGACAAAAGTTTTCTCTTGTCTGGTAAATTAATGTTGATTTTGTGAAGAGAAACTCTGTTGTTTAGTGCTTGGCTGATTCCTATATAGGATTGTTGCATTTTGTGCACTGCGTGCATAAATCACATTTTTAGAGTTGCAATTTAAGTTTTTCCTTATTGCAAATGTTGTCGGGTTTTCAAAAGTGCGGGAGCTTCCTTCTATATTGATATCACAAACCCCACATGTTTTCTTGTTGCATTTTGTGACTCCCTGTATTGTTTGTTGGCTAAATTTGGACGAAGTTAATATGTGTTTTAGGTTTTTCGATTGGTGTTTGCTTTTAATTATTTTGTTTGTTTTTAGCATATTTTTCATTTTATCATTTTTGTTAAGTAGTTCTAGATTTCTTGTAATTTCTGTAAATATTTCTGGATTGTTCTTGCTGTATGTTGAAACATATACTAGAATTTGTTGGAAGTTATGTTTCTTTGGATTTCGTAGTTAGTCTAAAGTTATTTTTTCTGCTAGTTCAAAACCATTGTTTATTAGTGTTGTGGGGTAGCCTCATTTTATGTAGTTCTTCTAAGCGGGTTTTTCGGAGATGTTTGTCGCCCACTCTAGTGCAAACCCTACGTGTTAGGAAATAGGGGATAGATTTTAGACAGCTTTTTGAAATGAAGATATTGTTGGGTGTCTGTAGGTTTATGGTAGATATCTGTGATAATGTGGTTGTTTCTATTTCTGATGAGTATATCTAAGAATGGCAGTTCATTAAAATTATATTCTTGGGTTAATTTCATCTTCGGGTAGAAAATGAAGCAATCATCTAAGTATAGCTTCCAAGATTTAGTGAAGTGGGTTTTTATATTTTTTCCATATATTTGTTCTATCTTTTCATAGAGGTTTTCCTCTAGTTAAGCTAATGTTAGGGTGGCATATTCCCATCGCGATACCTAGGGTTTAGATATAGTTTTTGTTGTCAAATTCAAAAGTCTTATTGTTCAGAATTAGGTCTATACTATCGATAATGAATTCCTTAGTGAATCTGAGATGTAGTATTTCTGGGTGTTTTTTTCAATCTAGAATGAGATTGCCTGTTTACCTAAATGGGGTATATTGCTATATAGGTTAATGATGTCAAACGTTGCCATGAGTGTTCCCGGATCTACTTTTTGTGGTATGGCGCTAAGGAAGTGGATATCGTTTCTGATGTAGCTCTTAATCTGTTTAGCAAATGGTGTCTATTAAGTTACTGAGTCTGTTAGTTGGACAGGCTGGTTCTGCCACTATAGGTCTGAACGTAAGGTCCCTGGGGTTTGGGATGTTAATACATTCAGATTTTTGTGTCTGGATAGGTGCTTTTATTTCACTTGATTTGTGAATTTTCAGTAGTCCGTAGAAATTGCTTGTTTTGGAGATGAAGTTTATTAGAAATTCCTTTTTTGTTAATATCTTATATGTTGTGCAGAGTTTTGTAATTTTATATAATATTTTTGTCTTTGTTGGTGTCGACTAATTTCTTATGCCCTAGTGCCTCTAGAATTTTTGTTTTATAGTATACTAACAGGCTTCGCCCGCTCGCTATCGCTTCGCAAATTAAGATATATTCACTACTTGAACTCTTTGAAACAAAAATTTCAAATAAACATTTCATTCATAAATTGGTTTGTTATAGTTAAGGAAAGTTTTACAAATAGATGCCAACTTGTTGAAGGCCAAGTAAAATGCAAATTTTAAACACTATTCTGTACTATATTAAACAATATTCCTAAACAGAACTACAGAACAAGTAAATACCGTGTGTAAATTCCTCTCGAGGAGTTTCTAACACATTACTTATCTCTCAGTTGCGTCTCTGTCTTTGAGCAGAGTGCACTGAGGGGCGACTCCGTCAAAGGACAGAGTCGCAACTGAGGAAAATTATACAGAGGTGCTTTTTATACTGAAAGGTGCCGGCCCTGGGAAAACGCCTTCTCATTGCATTAGAGAGAAGGATCGGTGCACGCACCGAGGCCAGCGCAACCTGCGGTTGAGGGGGCTCTGGGAATTTTTGTTCCTTGCCCGGGAGTACGATCTCGGGCTCCCCACATTAAACCGACCTTGTGTCACAGCCTGACCAAATTACTCTTTGAAGCAGTTTGTAACACATCTATTTATCAGCTCTCAGTTGCATCTCTGTCTTTGGGGAGCTAAGACAAGCGGCCCAAAGGAAAGATACTCGGGTCCACACATTAAAAATACCTTGTGTCACAACCTGACTCAGTGTGTGTGTGTGGGGGGGGGTCAAGTAAATACAGTGTGTAAATTACTCTCTCGATTGGTTTGTAACACATTACTTATCATCTCTCAATTGCGTCTCTCTCTTTGGGTAGAGTGCATTCAGAGGCGACTCCGTCAAAGAACAGAGTAAAAACTGAGGAAAATTATACTGAAAGGTGCCAGCAGTAGGGAACAGCTGCCCGAGGCAGCGCCTTCTCGTTGCACTAGAGAGAGGGATCGGTGCACGTACCGAGGCCAGTGCAACCGACGGTTGCGGGGTCTGCGAGCAAATTTTGTTCCTAGCCCGAGTGTACGCGATCGGGCTCCCCACATTAAATCGACCTTATGTCACAATCTGACCTCGTGGTGGGTTCAGTAAGTACAAATTACTCTCTCTCGAGTGGTTTGCAACACATTACTTATCTCTCAGTTGCGTCTCTGTCCTTGGGCAGAGTGCACTCAGAGGTGACTCCGTCAAAGGACAGAGTCGCAACTGAGGAAAATTATACTGAGAGGTACCCAGCCCTGGGGAACAGCTGACCGATGCCGCGCCCTCTCATTGCACTAGGAAGAGGGATTGAAGCCAACACAACCGACGGTTGCGGGGGCTGCGGGCAATTTTTGTTCCTAAGTCGGGTGTACGCGTTCGGGCTCCCCACATTAAACCGACCTTGTGTCACAACCTGACCTCGTGGGGGGGGGGCTGAGTAAATACTTACTCTCTCGAGTAGTTTGTAACACCCTATTTATCATCTCTCAGTTGCGTCTCTGTCTTTGGGCAGAGTGAGGTCAGAAGTGGCTCCGTCAAAGGACAGAGTCGCAACTGAAGAAAATTATACAGACAGGTGCTCAGCCCTGGGGCTCGGGCAATTTTTGTTCCTAACCTGGATGTATGCGCTTGGGCTCCACACATTAAAACGACCTTATGTCACAACGCGACCTCGTGGGAGGAGGGGTCGAGTAAATACCAAATTACTATAAAAGAGATCTGTGGCTTTTTAATCTCAGAATTTGTGGGAGAATTGAGCTCCAATTTCGCATTTATTCATATGGATTCGGTAATATAGGTTTTATGTTTCTCTAACTCTTCAAATGTTGAATGTATAACTAATTCTAATTTCTATTTTCCCATCTTTATACTATATTAATTTTATCTTATAAATTGTCTCCTGTTCTGTCATCCATTAAATAAAAAAATACTTGTACAGAAAATAAGGATCTACATATATCAAATTGTTTTTAAATTAATTAAGTGGCAGCAGAAGAATTATACTCCTCCCTAGCTATTGTGATGATGGACCAACCAAGTGTCTTCCACAGGAGCTAGCTTGAATGCGGCTTTTAAGCTAGTTTATTATAAAACGTGCACTGTAATTTTGGATACAAACGGAAAATAAGAGTTACTTTCTTGAACCATGAAAGCACCGATAATGGCTAATATATATATTTTTAACCTCGCATAATCTGGCAACCCTGAATCTGAGCTCAACGAAAATCGTTCCCTGAGCCTAGCTTTTCTAGGGCTTTTGAATGAGCGCGGAGTCATTGTAATCGGACCAGTGGGAGCGCGGGGGTTGCTTGGACACACACACACCATTTGTCCATGATCACTATAGCGCTGCCTTTGTCTGCTTCCTTTATAATTATGTTGTTATTTCTCCGGGTGCTCTTAAAAACTAGTCTGATTTGGATTTTTCTTGTAGGTTAATTTTTCAGAGTTTTTCATAAATATGTTTAGTTCTTTTATATTATTATTTTTGTTTGGGAAGAATTTGGATTTATGTTTTACTAGTCAGTCATCTGTAATATTTTCGTTATTATTAAATGTTTCTTTTAGCCTGCGTTCAAATTCTCTAAGGTCATTTTTTAGATATGTTATATGGCTTTTCGGGGCAGGGCAGGATTTTAGGCCTAATAAGTTGTTTTCGTCCTTTGTAAGTGTATATGTAGGTAGGTCTATTATTTTCGGTTTTGTTCGGATTGGGGTTTCTAAAAAATGATGATTGTTTCTTTCCACATATTCCGAGTTTCCTCAGAGACATCATCTGTCTGCATGTTTTTGATTTTCTAAACAGTGAGAATTTCTCTTGATAATGTTGGGGTTGTTATTTTTAGATGGCACTATATAAGTGTTTGTTTTTGTTATAAGGGGTGTTTCAGATGTTTCTAGATTTCTTGTTTCTGTATGAGATTAAGTAGAGTTTTGTGGGGAATTTTGATTGTATTCCTTGATATGTGTAGTGGTTGTTAGGTTTGTTTTGTTGTGTTAGGTGGTATCTGTAAGTATTGACTTTGTGAATGTGTGTGTTCTATCCTGTGTCTAGCTGTGTTATGGTATAATGGTATGTTGTAAAGGTTTGTGTGTTGTTAAATGTATTTTGGTAATTGTATTTGTTGTGTGTTAGGGTTCTTACCTCTGTTGTGTGGTTTTCTCTGTATTTGCTGATGTCGCATTTAGTTGTTTTGTGTTGAGTATTGTGTTTTATTGTGAGTTTATCCGATTTTTCCTTTCTTGGTAATGTTTTTAAGGTTATTTTACTTTCCAAAATATTCCGGGATTTTCCCCGTCTTCTTTGCATTTTGTCTCCCATAATTCTGGTAGGAATTGGTGAGTTTCTTTGGGACATGGTTCCATGATTTCTGTCAATAATTCATTGTCAATACTGGTGTATTTTTTTCGTAAATTGTATTGTTTTGCCTTCCTGTATTTCAATTTGGGCCAGCAATTTTGCTAGGCTCAGAGTATTTTTTTTTTACTTGTTTCTGTTTTTCCGTGTTTTGTGAATTAATTTCTTCCCAGAATTTCCTTGGAATAAATGTTTCCTCTATTTCTATGGTTCTGTATATTGTTGCAGTGTTTTTTTTTGTTTTTTTTTTGATGACATTGAAAAATGCTAGTTTCCTTTGATTAAGTATGTTGTTCCACATCCTGAAATTTTTTCACTTCGTTTTGTATGCTTCCTCTTGACAACTTTCCGATATTTTCTAGGTATTTACACCGAGTTTTGAAATATTCCACCAGTGATTCTGTACTGCACTTGTGTTCCCTGTTTTTTTTTGGGGGGGGATATCAGTTGTAGAAGTATAGTGTGCATTTCTTGTTTAATTTCTTCATTTCTTCCTCCAGAAGTCCCTGTTTTCTGTTAGTAATTTTGAATAACTCAAGGAGTTCTTCCATGGTTTTCTTTTTCTGTTCGTGGCATTCTTTCGTTGTAGTTATATATAAAGGAGAGGTTATAGTTGTTCCAACAAGAGAAAAGTGTATATTTTAAAAAGAAGATAGAAGCCGCAAACGTTTTTGGTTATAATGCAGATTTTTTAAATGTATTGTATATTATATTTTACTTTCCATATTTTTGCTACACGGGTTTCGGGTCTTTCGGCCTTCATCAGGTGAAGAATGGTCATTTTCACATATTATTTAAAGGGGTTAATTTTTGTTTATGTTTTCCGACGGAGAAGGAAGATGTATACACATACGAGCAAAACACACACAATACACAAAATGGAGATAGGTTTAAAAAGATAAAAACAAAGGCCTTCTTCCTTCCCCCTTTATCCGACCAATCCTAATTGTTTTATTACCCCTTAAGCAGAAGAATATTTTATCCACAAGTCCAGGAAAATTTGGATTACTACTACCTGTATATATATATATATTAATTGATTTAAAATATGGTTTTTCCGCTACGTAGTTCTAAGGGAGAGGTTATAGTTGTTCCAACGAGAGAAAAGTGTATATATATATATATATATATATATATATATATATATATATATATATATATATATGGGGTGCGGAAAAAGTAACGACTTCTTTTTTCGAGTTGAGGTGAATAGGATGACGTGTGGCAACTGAGTGGCTATCACGAACACCAGACCTAATAACACCAAACTTTTTTTTTTGGTGGGGTGTATTGAAAGATCTTGTTGACAGAACCAAACCGAAAACAATTCCTGAATTAAAATAAAATATTTCTGAAAAAAAAATTAAAAAATTAATGTATAAATGTCCCAGGTTGTTTGTAGAAATGATGCTGATAGGTGTCAGCGTTTTATTGAACATGAAGAAAAGCAATTTGAACATATTAAACAGTTTGTTAGTTATAACAAATCATGTTGTTTTGATGTGATAATAATTATAAATTTGATTTAATAAAAAGGGCGTTACCGTTGCCGCACCACGTATTCTTATAAAGAGACAGATCCCTTACCAGTGGGTGATCCCTTAACAGTGGGTGATCCCTTACCATTGTTGTTGTTAATATTCCTATCGAAAATTGTGCCAATGAAATATCTTCTTGAGTGAAAGCCAGCATTGATGCTTTTGTATCATCTTTAAGATACCAGTTGAAACCACAATCTTCTCCTTGGTCCACATCTGCCTGTTCGGTCGCTTTAGCCCACAGGAATTACTTTTTCCGGCTATACCAACGTAAAAGCTGATCGCAGCAGAAACCTCTTTCTGACTGCTCGTAATAAATACAAACGTATCCCCAATAAGGCTGTTTGTTCGCTGATAGAATGAGGTACAGTATAGGCTCACACCAGTTTTGTTCTTGTGAATAATGGCAGTAGTATATAAAATAAGCGTAAGTCCTCATTCTCTCTTCTGTTCACTCAATTTGAAATATTATCATTTTCTATTGTAGCTCTTTAGTGGCTTTAAAAGTAATGTATTTATGTTAATACATGAATATTTTTAATTTTTAAGGAGAAAAAAAAAACAAAACAAAAAAATATAATAAAGTATAATGTGGTCTCAGGGTTATCCACCGGAAGTATATGCAGAGATACCTCTCTAGGCGCGACCTGGCACTGCAATCAGAAAACTGCCAACCCAGTACTCTCCAAATGAAAAGTTGCAGCCACTGATCAGTCAGATCACCAAAAAGTTAAGCAAGCTAAAATAATTAAGGCCGCGGAAGTAAGAATCTAGAAAACCACATACAAAACAGGAAACAAGAGATAAACCTTTACTCTCGTCCAATAAATATGGAAGCAGTACGAGTCGGGCGATAGGCGAATCTATGTAGTATTAACCTGTTCACATCACAGAAGATTGTAAGCTTTCATCTAGACACTATCTCTAGGAAACTTGCTGAAAATGCTTTAGACCTTTCCAGGCCAAGGGAAAAATGAGTAAAACCTCTCTGAAATTAAGCGCAAGAGTTGAGTTTGTAGTTCAACTGAATTTCGAATACATGATTCAATTTTTTTTATAAAGTAAAAGAAACAGAGAAAATTAGGGAATTTCGCCTTTTATAAAACCCTCAACAATTTCTATTTTTATTAAAACCTTCACGAAAAGACTTCATACCTTACGGCATTCAAAAGTGAAGTCCGATTTTAGCATGACTGATCAGACATAATATATAATATGAACATATAGTATTTGATCGATTTATTCGTTTTCTTATCAGCCCTTTGCTGTTTATTTAAAGACAGAAAATATTTTTAGATCGTAATTATTTTGTGGAGAATGATAATAATGATTAAGTGATACAAGTCTTACTAATTAATCCATGTCTAGGGAGAGAAGAGGTGGATTCATATCTTTCCTGAGGATATTTTTACGTAAGTGAATATAACGAACCTAACTGAAATTGGAACTTTGCTCTCCGATTAATAATTCCTAACCATTATTCATTACACCACTCACTCATCCAAGCTTACAGTACATGATATTTCCAAGCGGTCACCCATGCAGGTAGAACATATAATAGTATGCATGTTATTAGGATATAGAATCCGAAGGAAAGTGGAGAAATCAGGCAAAATTGACAACGCGTTTCGCTTTCGTTATGCAGTTAGGTAGGCACCTTCAGATCAAATTTGTCTTTCATTTTGACATGAAGACATCTACTCAACTATCTAATGAAAGCGAAACGCGTTGTTAATATAGTAGTATATATATTTATAATCTTTTTTATAGACATCGGATTAAATGAATCGACGACCAATATATGAATTATAATTATTAATAATAGGAATAAATACTAAAAAAATAAACAATATATAGCAACATGAATACATAATATATATAATTAATAATAGAAAAAATAATCGTTAAATATATATATAAGACCGATTGTATTGATGTTGTTTTTAAAACCGAATGTTAAATAATAAAATAATAATCGTTTATAGAGAATGAAAAGTAAAAATAAACAATACAAAATAAACGTTAAGAATGAAAATCCTTCTCCTTCATATTCGGAAAATCTGGGAACTTCTGTCCGAGGAAAAGCGATAGAATTTATTTGTTAATTTTTTGTTTGTTGCTCACTTAAACTTTAATTTGCTTCATTAAACTCTCTCTCTCTCTCTCTATATATATATATATATATATATATATATATGTGTGTGTGTGTGTGTGTGTAATTTTTGAAATCTTACGTGGATGACATGGTGTTTTTGTTGACTGGAGAGTGACTATCAATTCCTCCGAAGAAGGCAAAGAAAAGGTAAGAGAAAACGAGAAGTGGACCCCCACCACTTTTCTTCACCCTGGTACCACCAATACCTAGTGAACGATTTCGGCTCCTTCACACACACACACACACGCGCGCGCGCGCACACACTTGGCTTACTCATCCATCTTTCGCTCACTCATCCCACCTCAAGTCAAAGTGCTTGCCGAGGAAAATCGATAGCAGTCATAATTTTTCTCCAGACACCATTGATAATAAGATCTTCCGTAGTTCAAGATTGGAATGAAGCATTTGTTGAGGCCATATGTAAATTACCTTTCATTAAGCCATCTTTTTGTAGCTGTTTAAATGCCTGTGTCATTCTTTGAATTTTATTTTATTTGTTAATTTTTTTTATTGTTGTTTGTTGTTCTAGACTATAATGTTTGCACCTATTCTTCATTTTGTCGTATGTATTTTGCTCTGCACATTGCTATTAATTATCAAACTTCTTTTATTTCACCACCTCCCACCAACTCTTGTGTTTACATTACATTGCTTTTTCCCACATTAATAGGAGTAGATAGGCTCACCTATCCTTCCATGTCTATTGAACAGAAGTAGAAGTTCATCCCCTGTTTACTGATCAGGATATGTTTTGCCGGTTCTCTGTTTTTCTTCTACCAGGAACACAATGATTTAAGTACTTTTTCATGATCGGAATACCCAGTGGCTGTGACTTCCATTATGAGTGTACGGGTTGGCAATTTGCTGGCTGCTGCTTCCGACTGTCCGTTAGGAGCCCGAACACTTTGGCAAAGCTTAGAGAGACTGATTCGATCAAAAATTGCATAATATCAGTTTATCTCTAGTGCCATGTCGCGCATGCGTAGGTGTCCCTGCATGTATTTCCGGTAGGCCACTCTTAGGCCACATTATGCTCTGCTCTCAGCCACACACTGGTTGTTCCGTATTGCCATTGACGACAGATAGTGGTAATTATGGTGGTCTTTTTTCTCTCTCCTCAAAACATATCTCATGGAAACCACAACAAAAAGAAATAAAACTAAACCAGCTAACAAAAAAAACCTACACCACTCAATCTTTCTTTCTCCAATATTCGTAGTATCCGTTCTAACTTCTACAGCGTAGAATCTTTTCTCTTGGAATGGTCGCCAGATATCTTTGCCTTTTGTGAAACCAACTTGAATTCTTCCATTACTACCAATGAATTCTTGGTTCCAGAGTAGCCCCCTCCCCACTGCCGAATAGATTCCTGTATTCACATGCATGGCTTTGGTGTTTCCATCCGGGATAATCTTCCGATGGCCAGGGAATTGTCTCTCGAGGCCGCTGACTATTCTTTTATGTGCTTCCGTCTCTTGCTACTAAACTGTCAGCTATCACTTTTTCCTCTTTCGTCATCCACTCTTCTCAAGACTGCAGTATTTTAGACGCAGTAGCTGACAGTATAGAAAAGGCGCTTTCTCTCCATCCATCTACGAATATCTTTGTCTTCAGGGGCTTTAATGCTCACCACAACACGTGGTTGAAACATTCCAAATGTTGCCCGTATGCAGAAATGAAAAGGTTTCCATTGATCAATCCTTCACCCAAATCGTGAACTTCCCTACTCGTTTACCTAACCAAACCGAGCAACAGGCTTATCTACTGAATCTATTTCTTCCTCCCTTCGCTCTTGCCGAGCTTTGCAATACTGCCCTCTTGATAACTCGGACCATTCTGTGGTAGCTATTGATACCTCCTTCCAAGCATCCATTAAACAGGGGCCCCCTATTCATAAGACTCTTTCCGTTACCAGAACACTGATTGGGACTCATTCCGGGATTTTCTTCGTGATGCCCCTTGGACTGACATCTTTAACCTCCCAAGTGAAAACTGTGCCACTGAGGTTTCTTCCTGGGTCAAAGCTGGCATGGACGCTTTCATTCCTTTTCGGAAATACTAGGTGAAACCGCAATCCTCTTCATGGTCCACACCAGCATGCTCGGCCGCCATAACACACAGGAACTACTATTTCCGGTTATACCAGCGTGACAGCTCTCATCATGACAGATGCCTATTTGGTATGTTGCTCGAAACAAATGTCAGCGAGTCTTCGAAGGAGCTAAATCCCTGTTTGCTGAGAGAATGAGGCAACGCATAGCCTCTAAAAACTTTGGCACTCGTGATTACTGGCGTCTCTGTAATAGGTAACCAATTAAGTGCAAGGTCTCTATCCCCACCTCTTCATTCGATTTGAGGTGTTATCAGCCTCTGCTGATAAACCTGAATGCTTTGCCCGTAAATTATCCTCAAACTCTACTCTTGACTCATCTAGAGTATCCCTGCCTAACTTCTCATTTAGAACTGATTCCCTCCTAAGTGATATGCATATAACTCCTTCCATGGTCTCTGCTATCATCTCTAACCTTGATCACCACACAAACCCGATAGTATCTCTGTAATAGTCATTAAAGAGTGTGCTCCCGAACTGGCTCGTGTTCTTTCTAAACTCCATAATAAATGCCTCGCTGCCTTCTGCTTTCCTACCTGCTAGAAGTCATCGTCTGTTGTTCCAGTTTTTAAGAACTTTGGTGAACCGAAAGACCCATCTAACTATCACCTTCTACCCTTTTTGGGGAAACTCCTAGAGGCCTTAATCAAAATGCTGAATTGGTTTATCATCTCTCATCGCAGGGCCTTTTCTCAGACAAGCAATACGGTTTTCGTCTCTTCTGGTCACCTGCTGATGTACTAACGATAATTGCGAAAAGAGTCTGTCGTGCATTAGATAAAAACGTTGAAGCCCGGGCTTTAACATTGGACATCTGGAAAGCCTTTGACAGGATCTGGCATTCAGGTCTTCTTCACAAGCTGAAAAGTTACGGTATCTCCGGGCACGTTTTTGAGCTGATCCAGACATTCCAATCAAATCGTGAAATGAGAATAGTCCTGAGCGGCCACTCGTCTACATCGATACTAACACGAGTGTCCCCCAGGGCTCCATCTTTGGTTTTACGTTCTGTTTTTAATCTTCATTAACGATCTTCCCGATGACATCAGCTCTCAACTTGGCATCTACACTGACGACGCTACCATTTATTCCTGCCTCGATACTAAGTCTGATCAGACCGACAAGGTCAAAGTGAGAGCTGATGTACAAAATGACTTCAAGACTATCGTTAACTGGGGCAAAAGATAGCTTGTCCATTTTAACGCTTCCAAAACTAAACTTTTCTCTGTTAATCATCTGAGACACCCCTCTCTGCTTTCTAGCAACATGGCTGATGTTATCCTCCAGAAAAGCGACTCATTGTGCCTTCTCTGGCTAACGTTCTCAGCTGACATGAAATGGAAAGACTATATCGAATCCATTGCTAGGTCAGCTGCTAAGAAAGTCGGTTCACTGTATCTGACGAGACAATTCTTCTCTCCTGAATCTATCTTGCATATCTACAAGTCTACCATTCGTCCATGCTTAGAATATTGCTGCCATATATGGCCCGGTGTCCCTGTGATTTACCTGGAGCTCCTTAATGCAAAGACGAATCAGCAATATTATTGATCCTGATCTAGCGGCTCAGCTTCAGTCATTTGTCCACTTTCATAAGGTTGCCTTACTGCGCCTTTTTATAAATACTTTCGTGGTAACTGTTCAGATGAGCTCTTTGCTATGGTATCTAGATTTTATGAACTTGAGCGCAATACTAGACTGGCGGCAAAATCACATCAGTTTACAGTTGAGCTAGCTAGATGTAGCCGTAACTTCTATGCTAACAGTTTCTTTTCTTGCACTTCTCGCTTGTGGAACTCACTTCCGACGGAATGCTTTCCAGCCAACTTTAATCTGCAAGAATTTAAATGCAATGCCAATCGTTATCCATTGCCCTACTGAATGCTATTTCCTCTTTCTACTCATTACTAATGTTTCTGTTCCTAATTCCTTCACACTCTGTAGCCCCTTGCGTGTTAGTGGCTGTACTGATTAAAAAAACAAACTTCGACTTGTTGTAATGATTAGTAAATCTGTTTCGCTAGATCAATTACGACTGAATAGTGAGTTCGATCCTCACTGGGTTACCCATACTTCCAGCCTTGTGCTACATCTTAGTTACGCTTAGAAAATCATGGGACACTTCGACGGTTAGCAATGGTTAGCAAACTTGTCTCGCTAGATCAATTACGACTGAACTTTCGGCCTTGTGTCCCATCTAAGCTGTGCTGAGAAAATCCCCATATCGCCTCTTCCTTAAAAATGTTAAGGTAAAATTTAAATAAACGAACTTATTATATTTTATATATTTAATTATACATATATATTATAAGACTCTTCACCAGGCTTCGAAATTATAAATTTCTGCTCGTTTTGAATATAATAAATATATTCATTAATAGAAGCATTAAGTAATGTTTTGTAAGAACGATTTCACTTCATCTACACTTTTATCTCTTGTTGAAACTTTCTGCATTTTGTACCGACTGATAACAAAACTATCTGATGAAAGTGGTTTGGTAATTACTAAATTTAGGTTAGTGTGGTACAAGGCCTAGTATTTAATAGTTTTGGGACATCCGATTCGAATCGAATTCACTTCAATATTAATAGTCTGTGAGACTAGCCTAACAATCACTGCCCCACAACGAGACACTCAGTTCGAGATTCAGAAATTGCACAGCTTAGTAAGACACAATGTTGAATCGAGTGAGAAAATTGTGTCACGCCAGCCTTCAAAATAATAAATCGGTATTCGAAAGTCTTGTCATTAGCTCGAACATTGACTTCTGGTGGGAAATAAATGACTAATCCAACCACGAGGCTGGATACAAGTTAGCTTAAAATAGCACAAAGCCACAGTTGTGAATACAACCAGCTGGTTTCGAACTGACTACAGTAGCGATACTTAGCTTGCTAACTTCTTCTCTACAGCGATTCTTTAAAGGAATTCTCTTATTAGCAAGCCGGTATTGTTAGCAAGATCGTTACGATTATAATGAATTCGATCTTCATTGTGTGCCTTTTACACTTGTCGACTTGCAAAGATAACTTCACAAATGTCCTCTGGCTCTGGAGTAGTAGTTAGCAAGCTACTTTATCAGTAATGACGTCAGTCATCACCAGGTTTTACATTCATGGCTCTGTATTAAGCTAGTATTGTGACTGGTCAAGAATTTTGGCACCTTGTTGACCATTTTGTAAACTGACATATTGTTCACCATTTGAGCCACCTTTTCTCTCTATCTCTCTTTCTAGATAGAATAAAACGGATACTGTGATGGGTGAGTATTAGACAAAGAGGATCGAAATTCAGAGCATCGTTCACTGTTTTCATGGCAGATGCATGAAACAGGGGTTATTTCTCTTGCTATGCTTGTTAAGTGTTCTCTTAAGTTTTCATGTGCTTGTCTTCCAAACGTAATAATACGCTGAGTTGAAGCTTGCTCAAGCGATTCCTATTTACCAAGGCGCGCTCGGAAGATCAGCAGAGACGAGCAGAGTGTCATGCCTGGTTCTTCTTTTTCCTTTACCTTCCAAATGCTGATCTGTCGTTTCTTCTTGCTGACACAGCCGAGCGACATATTGATCGCGAGGTTAAAAGATCAGTTGATCGCGTGGCCTAAGGTTGGGGTAGCGCCGTCCGCGCGTGGACTGAGCTGATGTACCGCAGAGAGGAATAGTAAACAAGAAAGGGCAGGAGGGTGAAGGTAAATAGGAAAGAATAAAAAAAGTAAAAGAAGAGAGATGAGGGACAAGGGAGGCGAAGAATGGTTGAACGGACAGGCGAACAAATTAATAGAGCGTTGGCTGAAAAGTAAGAAAGGGTCGGGGTATCATTTTTTTGACAGCTCCCGGTCTTAACAACACAAACTGAGTAGAAAGTGGAGAACGGTCAACTGTCAGCTCCCACAGTCCACGACAGTGGCCAGTATAGAGGAAGATGGTGTGAGAAAGGTGATGAGATGAGATTGTGTACAATTCCTGTCATTTTCTAAGACAGTGAGTCTGCTCGGATTTCTTCTCGACTAGTGTGTTATTATTATCAGTATTGCTCGCCGAAGCTAGCTTACGGATTTCAAGTGACACACCGGACGGTGATAGGGACAGAGGTTAGTTTTTATTATCAGTGGAGTGTCTGGAGGATTGACGCCCAAAGGAAGTGATATGCTGCCTTGTTGACATTTAACGGAGCTAGCGAAACAAACCTAATTGTGAAATCATGCCAGGCGATTTAACCCTTTATATTGTCGCGTTAGTTAGCAACAACAGTCAGAGATGAGTTTGAGAGCAAGAAGGACACGTCTCAGTTGAATCTGCTTCCACAACAAATGAGAATTGATAATTCAGTCTTGAATGCGTAACGGTGAATTGGAATGACAAAATTACAATAAAAATGATATGGTAGGATGCGCTGCTAAAGAACCATGGAAAATATTACAGTACAAGATTCAAAAGACAGTCATTTTGGGGTTAGTAATTTTACGCCACTAACATCTGTTTATGGGTATGAGAAATTATTTACTATTCCAGAATGGAGAAGCGCTTGTTGTTATTTTAAAAATTTCTTTCTTTCTTTTTATAATAACCTAGAACAAAAATATCTGTACAGTGTCTGGATACGTAAGAAAAGCCTAAACATCCACTGAAATTGAATTGTTGTCTTTGTACAGTTATGGAAATTGTTTTGCAAAATGTTTGTTGTTTTCTTCAAAGTGGTCAAATGATTTATACACAGAGATATACTGACCAGCTTGACTCTACATTAAAACTGAGATAGCATTCAGTTTGATGAAAAAATATTTTACCACAGGATACTACATTATTAAAATTATACTAATATCACAACTATAATTTACAAAGTGTGTTGCAAAATGTCAGCGTATATTTTAGATTTTCAGGTAATTTTTTTATCGACTACTGTCATCAAGTTTTCGAACACAATGAAATGAAAGTTGTAGAAAGAAGGAAAAGTTGAGAGCTATATAAACAAGAGTAACTTCACTAATAATCAATTCATAAAATGGTACTGCTGGTGATTTATTTCAAGCAAAACGTCGAAGGCATTCTATGTGTAGAACACGGAAAATCAAAACAGGATTCAAGGGGTTATATCAAAAATCAGAAGTTAGATTAGGTTCGTTTATCTTCCCTTGGTATTGCATTTAGATGGAAACCTTGTTCAACTGAAGTTCACTCCTGAAACAGCGAATTTTCCGTCATCTTATCGGACAGAGCAAACCAATCAATATCAATCTTAAAATGTAAGCATTATTTCGGGTTCTATTCCGTTATTTTACTGGATTTAATACTTCCAACAATTTTTTAGAAGTAAACGAGTCATAAACTTCTGCTTAAGCTACCCAATGCTAGAAAACCTGTATGTTTTGCGATTTTCTTCTCTCGGAGATCATTTTATCATATATTCGAATGATGTATGGGTAGTGTGATGGTTATCATCACAGAAAGTGAAATCGGCGAGACGAATTCCAATTTCGATCTAATCTGTTGCATTCACTTTCGCACTAACAACTTTAGCAAAGGCACAAATGCATCTCATCTTCCCACAAACTATGGGTTAAATAGTAGAGTAGACTATACTGTCTCACCTTGGGTAGCAGAATGAAAATTTTGCATTCACAACCGTGGAAACCACTCCACGATATTTCCCAAGAAAGTTTGACAATTCACGGATAATAAAGAAAAGTAATTCGTGACGCACCATGATCACCTACATTATGAATGGACATGACATTTTTCAAAAGTCCTGTATTTGAATCAGTAAAAAAAATGAAGAAAAAAAATGAAGATTTTTATCATATTTTTGTTTTCAGCTGACCACTCTCTTCTATGGGAAAACAATTTTTCCAAAATAATCTCGACTTTTCATTGAGAGGAGCTTCCAATAAATTGATTGATTTTTTGAATGAAGAATTCTCCAGGATTGGAATTAACAACTTTCTGGTAACCGGAATAAATACATTGAAACAGGTGGATGAATTTCAATTAAATATTTTTCGATAGAATTTTTTAATCGGTAACTTCTTGATGAACAAAGTATTATTCAGATACAAAATCAAAATCTCCTAATAAAGCCGTCCTAATAATAACCGTAACAATAATAATAGTAGCAATTATTTATGCGTCTTGACGTAGAATAATTTTTAGTGAGCTAGAGTGACTAACCATTATTACAAAAGTCAATCCTCACTGAGGACTTCATACTATGTGGTCTTGTGCCAAATTAAACTTAGTAAATAATATTAGCAGCACTTATTTTCTTATCTTAGCTTAGTCTGAAGATTGAACTCAACACAAAGTAGCAACGGCCTATTAGGCAAACTAACCGTCTCCTTTTCCTCCAGCCGTCGAGGAAGCACAAAATTGATATTTTTTCATTTAACATTGTGCTTTTTTGAATTAATAATTTATTCAACCGAAGGCGGATAAAATTGTTCTGGAGATGAATGAAACTCAACAGATGAATGAAATATGAAGAGAATGAAGTATGAATGGTGAAAGACTTAATTTATTTAAATAATTCGTTTATCTTTACTTAAAAAATTGTGGTAAACATGCATAAAAATATACTGTTTATAATATTAATATTAGGTTAATATTAACTCTTTGTTAGTACAGTTGAGTGTTTGAATATCCCACTGTGGTGGAAAGCAACCATAGTTGTCTCCCCTCAAACTACCCGACTATAAAAGAAATGGTCCAATGTCATTTATTGGCAAGATTCAAATTACATTGAATAAACCCTCACAATAAACTTAAACGTTCGTCTGTTTTTCTTTACAACCACAAAATGTTTTTTCTTAATATTTAGTAAGTGGCAAATCAAATTTTCATGATTAGTCAACTAACTTTCTGAATCTCAAAGACAGCCAGATAAACGTCTTAAGGCAATTAAGATTGAAGACAACGTCCCGTTTATCGACAGGTATATTCATAACTAAATGTGTAAAACTAGAGAATGAAATTAATACATATAAATAAGACCAGTTTGTCTAAAAATACAAATAAGCAAGAGTAAGGAGAAATATGACAAAAGCAGCCGGAGGCTTGAACATAAAAACTAAGATCATTTGTCTTTAAAGTTTTCTAAATTCCAATGTTGCGGTGAGTTCGCGGAAAAGAAACTTAGAAGGTTCCATTTTGCAACAGTGTATGTGAACAGTAAATTCGTGTTGAAAGAATTCTACACAGAGAAATACAAACGTAAAATAAACGTATGAAATATGGCTACATAAAACAAGTGTTCAAATAATGACGTGATAATAAAATATGCAAATATATAGAGAAAAAGTAATAAAAGTTACAAACCGGTGATGGCAACAGTGGAATGATGAAAGTACAGACCACATACTTGGTGTAATGCCTTTATTGTGTTGGGTTCCAGTGAACGGCTAACCGGAAGTGGTCAAAACGGTGACAATCTAGACCAGTGGTTCTCAACCGGGGTCTACATGGACCCTAGGGGTCCATGTAATATTTCCGGGGGTCCACAGGCAAAACACAATTGTTGTGTTAATTAAAAATAGTAATAATAATTATTATTATAATTATAGTAGAATATTTTATTTGTATTAAATTAGTTTTCATTTAAAAATAAAGCTTAATCGTATACTATTTCTTTGATAATTAAAACCTTAAAATTTATATTAGTGAAGAATAGAAAATTGTTCTTATGTCCAATAGCTATGAAGGGGTCCACCAAGATAAAAAGAAGGGGAAAGGGGTCCATGGGTAAAAAAAGGTTGAGAACCACTGATCTAGACGGTAGCTAAACTAAAAATGGGAAAAACAAAGTATTTGGAGTTGGCAGGAGAAAATTACTTTTACATTTTCAACCAAGTCAACGAGAATTAAGAACGCCTTAAAGTATTTTTTCCTTTTGCAATTTTTATTTTAAATTATGGATGTATGGATAGTGTAACGGTTATCGGTGCGCAAAGTGGAATAGGCGAGCCGAGTTCAAATTCTGACAGAATCTCTTACATTCACTTTTGTATCAATGCCCTTTTGGGAAGGGCATAAATCCATCTCTTCTCATCCACAGATATGGGTTAAATAGTAAAGAATATGAGTCTCTCCAGTCTTTGGTGTCATCCTGTTTAAGAGAATGTCTACTCTGAATTCAATACCGTGGAGACCATTATTATTCCTAAAAAATTTAGGTTAGGAGTTCTCCTTACTGCTGATACCACATAAACAGGTAAAGCTTGTTACTGTTAGAAGAGATAGGCATCACCAATTAATTCCCATTACCTTGAGAAAAATTATACGGGGGGGGGGAGAGAATTTTCAGCATGGCACTCAGAGGATTACCCAGGTAATGGGTTAAACTGGAATTGGATTTGATTTTAAATGGTCGTTGGATGCGCTATGAATCTGTAACCCTGATTACAGCCGGCATTGTTTCGTCGTTACTATTATCGCTTCAATGGCTACTACGTAAAAGTCATTCAAAGCGCCCGAGTGAAAAGAGAACGTAACTGAACACATTTTAACTCGTCCACCCTACACATCTCTTTCTCTGTTGATTTTTACATTTCTCTCTCTCTCTCTCTCTCTCTCTCTCTCTCTCTCTCTCTCTCTCTCTCATAGCTTTTTTTCATGGTTCTTTCATCATCTCGTCTCGTCTACTCGCTTCTGCAACAATTATATATTAAAAGCAACAATAATATCAACCCAAGATACAGCAACAAATGAACATACTTGAGGCAAATTAAAAGAAAGAAAGAAAGAAAGAATCGTAATTAAGTGTAATTAAGGGTTCTAATCCGTTTTCTGAGGCGACGAACTAATGATCTTGTTTTACACCTACACGGACACAAAACTCTCTGACACACGTGAAGAACATACGCATAATACTTGCATGTTCCGATACAAATGCATCGCACTTATGCATCCACAATATCACCTGGACAGGCTCACACACCGACATGTGCACGTAGACACAAGTGCACGTACGCACACAAGCGTACTCTATATAGAACCTTTGAAATAATGTTTGAGAGGTCAGTCGAGATCACAGACTGAAACAACAGTCATGCATGTGTGCAGTGCACATATACACACAAATGCGCATGCGCGTAGAATACGAACATTTGTGGGGAAATCGGGAGACTGGTTGATGTTATGATTTTGTTGTCTGCAATTAAAAGGGTAAGATCGATTATTATATTCTGCGCTAGTAGAATTCAACCGATCCTTTGAAATGTTTTAATTACCACTTTGCGTAAGTATATCTGCTCCGTGAATATATGCGTATTTTTTCAGAGGTTGGTGTTTTAGGGAAAAACGTCAGGATTTCAAGTATTGATTCCACCCCACCCGTTTCAATCACGCAGTTCTTTTATACTTAGGAGATTGACCTAATCTGATCAATATCTCTCTGTTTTTGACTTGTGACATGCTTAACTGATCTGAGTAAATATCAAGTATATTTGTGCCCTCGTTAACTGGTGTGGGGCTATTCCAAAGATCAAGTGATCAATTTCAATCTACTTATGTCTATTACAAGCTATTTGCATTTAGCCCAAATCCTCTGGGAGACAATTTAAACTAACACCTTTTTTTCTATTAACTGGGACTATTTTGTTTAAAGTTTATATTTCCTTGATTTCAGAGTAAAATTTTTCAACATATTTCACTGAAATTTTTATTTTCCAAAATTATAGTTTATAATAATTATAGTTTAGATATATGGAAAACAAAAAGGTCTCACTTTAGATTGGCGCCAAGAATCTATAGTTTAACTTTAAATCTATCTGTCCTTTCCAGCTGGTTAATATTTATTTGTTTTGAGTAAATCTCTAGGCCAAATAAAGAGTTGGGACAAAAAATCTGTTCCGGTAGATTTGATGTTGAGGAGAAATTGTCTGTTGTGAAAGTCAGTATTCGACATCCGTTGATTTGACCTGCGCTCGAGCAACTGACCATTAATGTCAAAAGAAATTCGCTACCGGCAGACAATATTGTTTGGTGGGGAGTGCCGGGGATATACCAAAATAATTAAATGAAAATCATATCCAATATAACCTAAGTGAATACCTCCTCCTGGTGGTCATAATTACAGCTGTTTTTCTTGGGGGATTTCAAACTTCATGATTGCAACTGTTTCATTCTGTTCTTTCTTTGCCATTTCCGCCTTGATTATATCCTTTTGACTGCCTAACACAGAGGCTGAACTCGCAACATCTAAGAATCTAGACTAACACATGACCGATTACCATTTTCTTACTGCAAGTTGGTGACTAACTGTATTTATTAAATAATTATGGGGAAGGAGTTTTCTCCTAGTTTACCACTTTTTATTTAGAAAGCTTTATCTTATTAGTTTGATTTAATACATGATGATTTTAAAAAAATATCATGTCCTTTTCGAACGTAGGTGATCAAGGTTCTACAAAGATTTTATTTCTTTATATTATCTGTGAATTACCATAACTTCTTGTGGCGTAGTTTCTCGTTCTTTTTTCCACTGTTTTGAATTTTCCTAGATTAGGTGCCATCATAAGCGACAGAAACTAAATCTACCATGATATATATTTAACTCATAACCGGGGGATACGAAATAGATTCATGTCTTTTTCAAGGGCATTAGCCCATCTTGCGTCCATCCATACTCGACTGGAATTTGAATTCGACTCGCCGATTACACTTTTCGTGTTTGTTAACTACATATCCTGGCGCTGATACTTTGTAAAAATATCTCCATAGCTGCACTTTCTTTCTTGAACCATTCTTAAAAAAAAATAAAAAAATTCAATTTTTACATTCGATTTAATGGAAATAAGAATATCGGCATAAGACGCACCTGGTACAAAATTAAAACTTTATTTTAAAATAAAAAAATTAAACTCAAAAATGTAAAACTCAAAAATGTTTAAATTAAAATATTTAAAACTCGAAAATTATATGCCCTAAAATTCAGCGTTTCCCCTCTGTACATAATTATAACTGGCATACACATTTATATATCCCCCCTCCTACTCCTACACATATATAATTCCATCAATAAAGACAATACTTTAGTCCTATGAAAACCTACTGAAGGATGAAACGCGCCGCATAGAATGTTTCCGTTTCAACATTTAGTTGCCTAACATTGTCCTGATACAGTGTAACCCGGATATAAGAGACCCGGATATAAGAGAAACCCGGATATAAGAGAGATTTTCTCTGGTCCCAAATTAGAGCCTGTGTTAATGTATATAAAATAGACCAAACCCGGATATAAGAGAAACCCGGATATAAGAGAGATTTTCTCTGGTCCCAAATTAGAGCCTGTGTTAATGTATATAAAATAGACCAAACCCGGATATAAGAGAAACCCGGATATAAGAGATTTTCTCTGGTCCCAAATTAGAGCCTGTGTTAATGTATATAAAATAGACCAAACCCGGATATAAGAGAAACCCGGATATAAGAGACTTCTTCTCCGGTCCCGACAACTCTCTTATCACATAAGAGTATCTACGTTAATTGTGTCGGCTGTAAAACACATTATTTTACTCATTGTATTTCTGTGTTCGTATGAACATGGATATTTAATGAACGTCTCGTAATAACATGTATATTCTGGGGGGGGAGCGGGGTGCGTACATTACACGAGAACCAGTATGTTATGTAATCGCCGATTCCATTTTCTATGTATCTAGATATTAGGTTAACTCTGTTCCTCCAACTCTTGCGCAAGGAAGCCAGAAATTTATATTTTCTTTATTTTATATATTAAAATTCGTTTAGAAAGTATTACACCCTTTATCAATATACCACACGTTTAAAATTTCAGGACTGTATCCCTTCAAAACATCGACTTCAAGTATTTTCCAGTAGGCATCTAACCATATCAGGAACCTCTTCGAAATAAATAGGGAAATTAGCAAATGCCCGTTGGGAAATAATCCTGGCCAAGTTTTACAACAGCCACTGTCCACAAGGATCCTGCCCGCACCCAGCTCCACTTACGCGAACGCTTGCATCCGTGGGAGCGCCCATTCACAAGGATGTATAGACGTGTGAATGCGTACTTTTTTTTTTGCATGAGCGCGCGCATACAGGACCATAACACTTAGCGATCTGTCGGTGCATTCAAACCTACACTTAAATGTAGACACAAATGACTGCCAGCGAGCGCGTATTCACACACAAACAATCCTTCCACTTTCTCCTTTTACTCCTTCTCGTTTTTCTCTTCCTTGTTTTCCTGTGTTTTCTCTATCTTTATTTTTCTCCTTTTCTCTCACCTCTTATAGACCGCAGCTCATCAATGAATAAAAAACAATTCCAATATGAGCACTTACAGCATGCGCACTTTAATATGACGCGCACTCGCATGCACTCGCCTCGCTGCAGCACATAAACAAATAGATCATGCCCTCATAAACTGTTCAAACGTAAAATAATCGGCATCCTAATATTTCAGTACTTTCAAAATTCATTAAATTCATGCAACTTAATAACAGTCTTTAAAATAAATCTTGAAATGCATTTAATATAGCATTAGCAGCAATAAAAAAATTCTAATTAACTTCTGTTCAAAGCTTTTGTCGTTTCATTGTCAGCTGCACGATAGAAAGTAAGTGCATTAACACTTTTCAGGGAATGATCTCCCCTTATCAACTTGGTCTTGAGAATTGACACCAAGCATCATGGACATTACAGACTTCTAAGAACTGATCACAAACAGTAAAACCTCTAGGATTGACACTGAAATGAAATATACCTTGGTGGTTGTATAATCACGTGTGTCGCCTGCTTGGATGGTTAGTTTTAAGCCTAAGTTTACTGTAGTGAAAGTCTAATTTAAATATGAGAAGAGTTGAGACTATAAATAGTCTCCCCAAGGCAGGAACAGGAAGCTGTCCGTGTTCAATTTGTATGAATACTTACTTGAGTATCGTCCACTACGATATACGAGTTTTCAACACTTAGTGAAAAGAAAAGTTAAAACTTACATTAACATTCGCATCTATCTATGTATTTACTTACATTTTTCTGGCATAAATAGAGATAGGGAGCTTCACAAAAAACAAAAAAAAAAAAAAAAAAAAAAAAAACGCGATACCTTAGGCTTAAAATGAATTTTAAAATTGAAAAATCTTTCTTAAAGCTTTTATTTTAATTTCAAGCTAATACCTTAAATTCAATATTTCCAACAAGCAAAATACTTTGCTGTATTTCAAAAACTAATTTAAATTGACTGGAAGGAGTTTCTTTTTTCCTAAAATAACTCATTAACGCATTTTTAACCCGACAATAACCGTATTTTTAGTCCGACAGTAGCTGTTTTGACAGCCTGGTGACAAATCTAATGTTATTTAAATTGTTGAATGTTTAAATTGTTAGGACTGTTGTCCTCATCTTTGTTGCCATATTCCCGATGTTTCGGCCGATATACGCTCCGGCCTTTTTCAGGTGATTGGAATTTTGAACTGAACCCTTTATTTCGCCCTAGTTCCTGATGTCCCAGTATCAGTTATCTTTAAATCAACTTTCTTTCTTTCACCTAAGGTGTAGCCAGATATTGAATCCACAACTCTTTGGGTCAAATCACTGGATTCAATCAACGCTTTTATCCACTGGCCCAGATAACTTCTTGGTACATTAAAAATATACCGACAATGCATTTTAAAAATAAAATGATAAAAAATACATTTATATTATACATATAATAAACCGATGATTAAATCATGGCTTCTGACAAGCCATTTTCCTGATTATCAATGCATTCTTTAATAAAAATATTATCAATGTATTTACGTTATACATATAATAGTCAGTCATGGCTGCATTAATTCCTGCTCACTGAAAATCCCTTTCTTTCTGATTTTTAATGAATTTCTATAGAAAATAATTATCAATGTATTTACATTATCCATATAATAGCTCTATTCTGTTAGTAATATTTGCATTATTCTTTACTGACAATCTCTTTCTTGCTGATTTTCAATGTATTTCTAATGTAAACTAATTATCATTTCTTTAAATCAGGCATATAAAAGCCCTATGCTATCAATAATGCTTTTATTGATTAATGACCACTAACAAATCCTTTTTTCTTGTTTTTTACTGTATTTCTATATTAAATAGTGAAATCCTTAAACCCCACATCAATTAATCATTGCAGACATACTTGGTAGCATAACTTTTAATGCAGTACAATTTTTAATGGAAAATTATATGATGGCTTTCTATATACTTGAGAATACGGAGTATTTACTATAATAACGTTTAAGGTAATAAAAATATCGGATTAAAAATAAATCCATTAATTCTTTAGAAATTGCTTAGTTTACGTTTCGGACACGAAACTGAACAGATATGAAGGTATCGAGAAAATCTGAGTGAGGAGGATGTGCTTTCCTTAAAAAGGGAAAGTAGAGACTTTGCTTGTTGTCGTGTTCTTTGACCACACAGTAAAATAAGCCGCATCAAACGGTGGTTTCCCCTACAGGTTCGTTCCCCACCGAAAAAAAACACATTTTCTTTACTAAGATTTCTCGAATATTGCAAGCCGATAGACGTAATATACACGGTTTAATAAATAAAATAGGGCACCTATTTCAAATACGAATAATCCCCTATAATAATGTTTGAAGTAATAAAAATGTAGTATTAAAAATAAATTCTTTATAAATTGCTTAGTTTACGTTTCGAATACGAAACTGAGCAGATATGAAACTTTTGAGAAAATAATCCGAGGGAAGACGATGTGCTTTCCTTAAAAAGGGGGAAATAGAACCATGCTTGCTGTGGTACTTGGTATATATCAGTATATTAATTGATATAGCCAATTAACTTTTTTTTTTAACGAAAATTTGATGAACGCAAACTTTCGAAAACGCCGATTTCATAAAAAATGTAGCATTAAATACAAAATGCTTCTCACAGTAATTTTGCCTAATTTTCAAAACAGATTAAATTATTTAATTCCGTGTAAAGAAACTAATTAACGAATCAATCCAACCTGATCACCGGCCTTCTCAGTGACAGAAAAATACTTGCATATTTACAGCTGGTGCCACTGATTGTTGTTCGGGTCAGGTAAAAGCATGAATTACAAATACTTATTACCAATATAGACATATCAAAAAATTGGAAGATTTTAGTGGTAAAATATTCATAATCCTCTTCTGACTTTGCACTGGACAAAGCAATTCCCAGTAAATATCTATGAAATCAAACCTGAATAACGTTTATTAATTGAGTCATATCATTTCGACTGGAATCATATGACATATTCATTAGGAATTTAAAATATTTTCTTGTGATACAGTATGGTTTGTACGCACACAGCGAAATATGTTAAAATGCGCAGAGCTGCTTTCAAAGACACGCACCCATACACGCGAGAGAGCACACACACACACACGCGCGCGTGCACATATATATATATATATATATATATATATGATCTGAAGTAGGCTAGAGGGCATCATGCAATGTTGATTTCCCTGACCACACTATGTCTACAAATGCCCTCAGTTATTAAGTATTTCCCCATAAATATATTATATATATATATATATATATATATATATGTGTGTGTGTGTGTGTGTGTGTGTGTGTGTGTGTGTGTGTGTGTGTGTGTGTAGAGAGACAGAGACAGAAAGAGAGAGACAGAGAGACAGAGACAGAAAGAACGTTAGTCCACGTATACTTCTTACAAAAAAATATATGTATACTAGGCCAATAAATAAAATTCGTAAAAGAAATAATAATAATAATAATATTTTAAAGAAATATAAAAGATTGTACTCACAAGTACAGCCCACACTTTACGAAAGGCTTTATTCATGTAAAATATGTGTGATCTTATGTTTTGTTTTTCTCACAAAATGCTCAGTGGAAAATGTTATGATGCCATTTTTGATCCGGAAAGAAATGAGTATTTACCAGAAATCAAAGAAAATAAAACAATAATAATAATAATTCTTGATAAAGAAGGGTACTAAAAATCATGTGAGTAAATTTTCTGGACTCATCAGCGTCTCAGAGCTACAAAAGATTACTTTGTGTGGAACAGTACACATAATCCTTCCAGACTCTCCATCTAAACGAAAGATCCAACTCTCCTACACTGTCCTTTTTACTCATAGACCTCGGAGGGGACTTGGTAATTAGGCGGTTAAAAATACTCTCTGGCAAGTTGATGCCACTCAGAATAATAATAATAATAATTATCATTATTATTATTATTATTATTATTATTTTCTTTGATTTCTGGCGTTTACACATTTCTTTCCGGGTCCCGCCCAGGGACCTACGGTTAGAAATGGCGTCATGACACTTTCCATTGACAAAAAAAAAAAAAAAAAATTACATAGATAAAGCCCTTCGTAAAGTGTGGGCTGTACTTGTCAGAACAATTTTTTGTATCTCCTTGAGGCATGGACTTCCAGGAATCCCTTCAATTAGTCTACTGCAATCTTTTCCAACCAGTCCTAGGGCTCCATCTACAACAGGGATTGTTGATGTTCCCTTGTGCCACATTTTCAAGATTTCTATTTCAAGGTCCTTGTATTTTGACAACTTTTTGAATATCTTCAAAGATACATTGCAGTCAGCAGGGACTGCCATATCAATAAGGAGGCACCGTTTTTGTTTGTGGTCTTTAATAACAATATCTGGGCGGTTGGCCTTGATTGTTCTGTCAGTGTGTATTGTGTAGTCCCATAGAATTGTAACAGGTCCTATCTCCGTAACCGGGTCTGGGTGGTGTTCATCCCAGTTTCTTTCAGTTTCTTTCCCGCAGATTTTCTAGTGCAGATATTGGCCCACTCTGTCATGTCGGGTTTTATATTCAGTGGGTGCCAACATCGTGCAACCTGATACAAGATGATCAATCGTTTCTGGATATTTATCACAGAATCTGCATTTTGTGCTGACACAATATTTTAGTGCTTGATAATTCCTAGTTAGCAAGTACTGGTCCTGCGCAGCAAGGATAAAACCTTCAGTTTCCGCTTTCAACCCTGCACTACGTAGCCACTGATGGGTACGGGTTTATTATTATTATTATAAGCCAATAAACAAAATAGGAACATGCGGAAAATGTTAAAAATAAGAAATTTTATTATTATGACTTTTTCGAATTCCTTTCATTCATTGGTTTATTATACCTACATGAGTATATATATATATATATATATATATAATGTGTATGTGTGTGGCATTTAGGACATAAATGAGTGCAAAAATCTTAGTTTCGTAATCTTCAATAATAGATGTGATTGGTGCAGACAGTAAATTTGGCGAGTAGAGACCAAATTCAGGCTTAGTCTATTGGGCTCACATTCGCAAAAACGCTTTTAAGAAAGGCATAAATCCATCTTTTAAAACCCCACCTTCAGCTATGGTTTAAATAACAGATTTGAGTGGTCCCTCTATAGCCTTGGATGGCAAACAGTCTAGGAGAAGAATTAACATTAAAAATATACCAGCACATTAAAAATATATCAACAATGTATGTTAAATACACTTAGGAGTACCTTTTGCAAAAGGTAACAGAAATCACTCCACTCTCTTGCCCAGATAGTAAATGACGCTGTGGAGAGCCATGATTATCTATGATCTGAAAGTATATTGCAACATAAATACTGAATTTTGTTTTTTCGAACTAACTTAGCAAACTGATATATACGTATATAGTTTCAGTATACACTTAGAAAAGACGTTTTTCATTTTCACTTTTAGAAATCGGTTTCAAAGACTCATGCAATTCTGTAATATTTTCAATAATTTCCTTTCTAGTACGCGTACTAAAAACAAATTTAGCCATATCATTATTTTCAATAATTTGACTTCAGGAGATTCAAAAAGACAAGTGTTTCACTTGATACTAAATTCATTTTATGACTATATTTGGGTTGTACATTATATTCACGCTGCAAGAAATTAAATCCCACTGTATTTGAGAGACATACAATTCGAGCCTGTCACCTGCAATTCAAACGATTGTTAGCACCAGAGATTGTAGTTTGATATATCGTTTTCCCGAGCAAGAAAATTGCTAGCTGAACTTTTCGTCTATTTCAAATTTCAGCTCTGTACCAGTTTTCTCGTACATTACGGTCCAATAAAAATTAACCTCTATTGTTATTGAGTCTCGCTGTTAGTGACGCCTTTTCAAAGCAGACGACAAAGTGGAAAACCCACTGTGAGGGTAAGAAGAAAACTGCTGGGCAGACAAAATAAAAATTGAAAAAAGTACAATGACTTGTTGTTGATTTTTGTTTAAAAATGAATATGAAATTTAAACGTTGAAAAAAAAAATGAAATATAAAAAGTATTGAAACATTAAATTTTGTTTCAAAATAGCACTCACAAAACGGGATTACATTAATGGCGACAATAGCTGAGACTGAAAACAAATACATGAATGAATAAGGAACCAGGCAAAATATAAACAAATACACTATAAAATAAAAAATAAAAAACGTAAAAAGCAAATAATAATCAAAGAACGAAATCCATGATCAAACAGAAAAAAAAATAATCAGAAGGAATAAAAGAAAGAAAAAAATGAACATTCAAAACGTCTGTTTTCAAGTTTTTATTGAAAGAAATAATGATTTTATGAGTTACTTTTCTTCCCGGAGCTGATATAAAAATCAGGATTAAAATTCGAAAAAGGTTACGCAACTTTTATTTTGGCTTGGAAAAAAAATACTACATTGAATAATCAAAGTCACTTTTTTATTTGATGTTTATGCAAGACATGGTTGTTTTGCTTATGAGTTCCTGCAAGTTTATATAAATTTACTTGTAAACATTTCACGTGGTCTTAGTCATTATTATACAGGGTATCCCAAGAATGTATTCTTTCTTTAAATGACAATAAGTGCAGTGTTTATTGATTTGCAAACAAGATTAATGGTTAAAATTAAGAAAAATTAATGTTTATTAACTTACAAAGAAGATTAACGGTTTAAATTAAATATTAAATGAAATGAAATGCATGGATCTAAAAAAAGAAAAAAAAAGAAATTAGTTGGCGGAAATCAAAAAGTGAGTAAATTTTTTGGACATCCTGTACATTGATCCTTTTCGACAAGTTTTCATGTGTTTGTCATTATCAGAATATATCAAATATATAATAGCCCCGTCTGAAAAAATCTGACAAAAATAATAAATTGTAAGTTTCTTTCGACTTTGTAATTGCCTAATAGAGAATTGCCGTGAGTAAGATTGCTTGTAAACGCGACTCACTTCATTGATCATTGTAATACAGACTCTAGAAAAGTTCTTCTCATATGCTTATTTAAGAAAGTGTTTTATTTCAATCATCCTTATTAAATGATTGATAAGAAAATATTTTTGAAACTTTAGCTATATCCACCCACTTATATGGTAGTGAATGCCGGACAATTTCATCACAGATTGCTTCCACTTTTCCAAAAAAAAAAAAAAAAATGTGTAAACAACAGAAACAATTTTCTACAGAAGGATATTTAATATTTCATGGACAGAGCAAGTAAGCAACGAGGAATGGTAGCAAAAAGAGTACTTATACACAGAATCAGAGACAGCTGATATTACTTGGATACAAATTTAGGAAGGAGATCTTGGAAAACATAATTCTAATAGGTTATATCAAGAGCAGGAGAGATAGTGGAGGGCAGCGAGCCACCTGTGAGTGGATGGCGGAACGAGGGGTGGGAGGATTGCCAAATATGCTAAGGGCCACAAGGGATAGGCAGTTGTGGAGAGCCATGACCGCCCAAGACCTGAAGGGACACATAGCAGAAGAAGAATGCTGGATTTTCTCGGTTTCTTAGACTTGTAATTTGTATAACTCTTCACTTCGCAGTCGTTAAAATCATTTATCAGATTTGTACTGAGGAATATTAAATGAACAGTTACATAAATAGCAAAAACTATTTTGAAAACTACTTACAATTGCATCTGACAGTTGTTGTCGAAATTCTGGGCAAAGATTCAGAATTTTCCTTATGTTGAAAGTAAATTCAGCTGTAGGAATTGATCCTTTTTTGGTCATGTCACTTGAGCGAACACGAGGTCTGATAGAAAAGTATTTAACCTGGTGCTATAAAAATAAAACTATAGCACATATCAATTCGGTATTCAGTTACTATATAAACAGTTCCATTCTGAAGCCACATATTTTATCCAGCGCCGTTTTCATTGCTCCTTTTCTTGAATAGTGAGCAGTTGTCTCGTCGTATTCTTAGGGACTTCCTCGGCGTCTTGATTTTGGGGGCGGGGAAAAGTCGCAAGGGGCAAAGTCTGGGGAATATGATGGTTGTCGAACGTTGGGAATGATCTGCTTGGCTAAAAACAAGCACAAGCCATGATCACTGATGTAACCTCTGTGATATGGTGAGACGACCACACTCTACGCACTTTCCTTCCAAGCACTACTATAAACAACGGAAGCGAGCGAGAACGTAAACATGCGTGACAGAGATCAAGGTATACCTGTACTAAGCGGCTTCACGCTGCGTACTTTAGCTACGTTACCATAGTGTTGCTATGATACTTTTTGATCAGACGTCATATCTATACAAGCTTTGTAGGTGTTGAGGGGTTCTCCCCTTTTTACACAAATGGACTCACACAGAGTATACATATACTACTGCTAGTGAATATCCAAGAGACGAACGAGAAAGAAGAACGAACGTAGCGAGCAAGAGTCACAGTGAGCGAGCACATATACTCAGTAAGAAGTCAGACAGTGATACGTCGATACCAAAGACTGTATATATATTTTGCTACTAACCCACATTCCTGGAACTACTAACCTGCGTTACCAGTTTGCATTATTACATTAATACATTTATTTTCCTATATTTCTTCTTGGCGTTTGTTGTTTATTGGTACCGGATTTCATCTCGGAATCCACAACAGTATGCTACTGTTTATTTTTATTTTTATTTTTTTTTTTGTGTGTGTGTTCATGCCATGATCTCACACAAATAACTAATCTAATTAACCGAATTTTTGGCAGACTCATAAGACATAAAACGTGAGGCTGACCTCAGAGGCCATTCAAAGTCACTAAAAGGCATAAAAAGTTTCGCTGCTCCATCTATGGTATATGTTCTGACATGATACATTCCTTAGTTCCACCAGCCCTGACCGTTACAATTGGAACCCACTATGACACGTACACAATTGTGAATAATCCTCATTTCTTTCCTATTGCATTAGTAAGAAGTAAGTTCCGCTCGGAGAGCTTTTTTTTCGAGAACTGCTACTTTGTGGAACAGACAGAATGTTTTCCCAATAACTACAATCTTGATAATCTTCAAGTCTAGGGTTCGCTGTTATCTTACCTGCATAGCCCCATGAGTTTCACTTCTTGTCCTTTCTTCGCCCATACAACACCACACAGTAGGCCTCTACCTTGAGTGGCTCTTGGGCCTTATATTAGGTAAATATTAGTATATAAAATGTACATTATCCCAACTCTATCAATATGAAGAATTTTATAGTAAAATGGAATGATATATTGAGATTATTAAGAATGTTTTTTTAAACGAAATGTTCACCAAATAAAAGGCACAAGAACCAATTATAGTAGTGGGTTATTAAATGAGGTTGCTGTATGGACGTAACAGGAGGATTTAAGTGCAGATTATAAGGATATGTAGGATAGATAATGGTTTACCCTGGCTTTGAAGATGATATGGCAACACACCCAGAAACCATTTCAATATGCGCAAGGCATACGAATTTTTATTTCCTTTCATCACAGAGGTACGTATACGCACACCCATCGACGCACTTATGCGTGCATACACACACGCGCGCGCGCACACATACACACACACACACACACACACACACGCACACACAGAGAGGTTTTCCATCTCTTAAACTCCTGCTGTAGAGTAATGAAACGAGTATGATAAGTCATTGATAGTGTATCGACTTCCTGGTTATCAGATTCCCGGTAAACGAAACCTTATACTACACTAAATAAAATGAATACTATATTACAAATACTAATACAAAGTAGTTGGGTGTCAACAATAAAACGATAGCTAAGAAACCGACTTCAATTCCTGTTTCTGCTCTACTGAGTACGGTCCTCGTAGCTGAAATATGAATTTTATCAGATTCCCGGTAAACGAAACCTTATACTACACTAAATAAAATGAATACTATATTACAAATACTAATACAAAGTAGTTGGGTGTCAACAATAAAACGATAGCTAAGAAACCGACTTCAATTCCTGTTTCTGCTCTACTGAGTACGGTCCTCGTAGCTGAAATATGAATTTTATATTGGTACTAAAGATTCATATTCATGCCGAAATAAAAGCTTGGGATTGGAGCCAAACAAACAAAACACAAAACAAGTTGGATCCTAATCCAAACAGAATCATAATACATCATAATAAACCATATCATATTATTAGGTTAATGCGATAATAATATATATGCATAATAATAAACCATATCATATTATTAGGTTAATGCGAATGTTCTAAACCCCTTCTCTTGTGCAATATCAGGGAAGTCATAGAAGAAGCATACTCTTTAAGAAATCTTTGAAAAATGAGCTATAAATTTACAAAATATTAATAAACATAAGAACTGAATATAAAATACACAATGCACATCCGATAAAGTCTGTCTTTAATTTGGGGAAAAGGGCAAAGGAAGTTATTTACGGACGCTTATTGGATAGAAAGATTTTATAGTTTAACGATGGAGAACGTTTTGGGATATCTCAGACTTTTATGTATTGGTTGTCATTTGGAATAAAGATGCAGCACACACAAGACATGAATTTTAAGAAAAATTATAAGTAAATCACTGAAATCGTTTGAATAAGACAATTGTTTGGACAAGAAAGTCGACCGGTAACTGTACCGCATGACAATTTCAAGTTGCAAATGGGATGCAGTAAAAGATCATTTAGTTAGGATCAGAAATTCTTTCGCACGCGATGTATTCTTTAACCCTGTCACTATCACTTCTTTATTGATTAGCGGTTCAAGTTGAATATCAAGGCATTGTTCTTTTATGATGAGATACATAATTTACCAGAAAGTTGGCTTAAGATCACAAAAAGCTAGGAATAATATTTTCATGGGTGAATAGTTATACTTGGAATTTATATTAATGTGAAAAAAGGTTTAATATTTACTCACCTTTACGTAGGTAGGAATAATGTCACAAATGTATATACACAAAATAAGGTTTCAAAACGATGCACTAGAGCAATGGTTCCAAAATGGTGCCTCACAGGTGCGGGGGAAGAGGATAGCAGGTGAAGCGGAATGATTGAAAGACAATCAAAGATTTAGAAACAGTTTTACAAAAAATCATATGTCAAAAATGAATATGATTACAAAATTTAAAATATTATTATGGATTACTTGTAATTGCATGCATGAGTCCTATTATAAACAGTTATAAATAATTATTGACAGATTTCATCATTGTGATATTTTTGCTTTATATCAAGTATTAAGAATAGAGTAATTAGAGTCCGCAATTTGGAGGAGAGAGTTATCAAGAAAATGTTCTGACTTCGAATTCCCTTTAACCATCTCTCTGTTTGCTTTATTTTTAAATGTACTTTTTATCGCATAAAATTTTGTGAAGCGCGATCAAATTTTCATTCCGAAATTGCGGCCCAGAGGAAAAAATTGGAAACCACTGCACTACAGTAATAGAGTACTGCTTAGTAAGTTCTATTGTCATTAGATATACAACTATAGTGACTTTAAGCCTTACTAATCTTGGGAAGTAATACATTTTTTAAAACAATTTACACTGTTACTAGATTTAAATCATTGCAGATATGTAATCGCTTGTGCTCAGTACAACTTATGTCCACAAAACCTGAGAATCACAGTCTTGTGTTTCATGTATGTGAGTATATTTTTTATCGTCAGCATATTTCATTTTCATTACCATAAAAATTTCACAGTATCTTAAGAACAGAAGTCGGTTAAGTGCAGCAACAAACATTTCTGTAGAGGTAATCCGTTGTTTCTGTAGTGAGATTTGTTGGGAGATATATTAGCAACAAGCTGCCAGTTTCCTCAGCACAGTTAAGAGAACTAAATTAAGAATTTTGATATAAGGAGAACATATAAAAGCATCGTGGAGAATAGGCTAACCACTGATATAACTCCACGCTGTTTTCAACACCAACCTAGAACGTTTCTTGATTTCGAAATATATTCTAATGTCCTCGTTAAAGATTCAGCCTAATTTTCCGCAAATTTTTAGAGTGATTATTTACTCAATGAGTATTCATATCAATAATGATTGGTGGCTTATACCGGAGGTTAAGTGACAGCAAGTCTCCTCAATACTGTGAACTTGTCATTGTCAAAAAATAAAATAAATAGATAAAATAGCAGCGACAAAAATAGTAACAATAATAATAGCAATTCAGTAACTTGAGAGAGAGAATGATAATGACGGTAACTGAAAAAATACTATGAACAACAATAACAAGCGTCGCTGTAGAGTAATAATTAGTCAGTAGCTCATTACTATTATAGAAGGACTCCATTTTCATGGTGTAACCCGACCTTATAGTCTTATACTCATCTCAGTATTCTAGATATTTTCAATAATGTTGTCATCTGTATGGTTCTAACTCTTTCTATAATTTCCAGATTCTACAGCATTTTCCGATAATGATTGGCACGACTGTCACATTCATGTTCCATAACCGTATTAGCTTTCTGATAAAGCCGAGATTCTTATCTATTTTGTCAACTTCTTTCAGATTACTATGCCGGAATAGCGAACTCCTCTATCTGTCATATGTTCTTCTTTTATTTTACTACAATCAGATTCAGTTTTCTGATCTGGATTGAATGATCCATATAAATTTAAACATCCAGAAGATTTTATATGTTGCATTCTGGTGAATAAATTTTGGTTAGTATTAGATTGGCAGTAAGGTTTCATCATTTTATTGTTGAAATTGCGAGATGTAACCGTAATTTCTATTCTAATAGTTTCTTCTCTTGCACTTCTCACTTGTGGAACTTTTTTCTAGCTTCTAGCTTTCCTGCAATCTAGAATGTATACATATTTAAATGCGACATCAATCGTCATCTCTTGCTTACTTGAATCCTGTTCTTTTTATTGTCATTTCACCTCAGTAACGTTTTTTTTTAAGTTTCCTTCACTGTATTGCCTTTCACCTTCAGTAATTGAGTCTTAGTGATTTTATTGCCTTGCTTGGGATGAAATGATACAAATATGTAGATATACTATTGGTATGTATAGTCAAAACGTAGTTCCTTGTATCTCGTTCTATTTTCTATATGATTGATATTTAATAAGTTTATCATTAGACATAGTCATAATTATTGAGCATCCAGTAAGGATAGATCTTTCTACAGTAGTAATACTCTGGAAGACTAATTTGCGAACACATTAGTCCATAGCATGATTTAATAATATTTACGTGCCTTAGCTTAGTACAAGACTATAAGTGCAGGCTACCCAGTGAAATTTGCGGCTTCTACTATAGTAATGATCTACTGAAAAACTATTGCGCTCCGTCGATACTTCCTGTCATTGTTGTTGATATTTTTCTTGCAGTTATCGTTCTCTCTCTCTCAAGTTACTGAATCGTTGTTGTTATTATTATTATTATTATTATTATTATTATTGCTGTTGTTGTTGCATTTCTCTTTTTTTTTTTTTTTTTTGACAATGACAAATTTTATGCAGGGCTAATAAGTGGTCACATAACACCCGATGGTGATGCTTGACACACCTGCTCACTGAGCAGACACAAGTCTCGTGTATCACTCACTTTTTTCCGGCTCTTAACAGCAGGTTATTTAAGAATAAGAATTAAGAATGGGTTGAAAAGGGAAAGAAAAAAACTTACTTAAAAAGGAGAAAGCATCAAATAAGTAAGCAAACAAAAAACAAAAAAAAAACAACAATTTTCTAAATTTAAAATGCCCCATTCTATTTTTAACAATTTACGTATAAGCGTGTTCCGACACTAAGGTATTCCTTGATTTGGTCATTGGTAGATATTTAGTTAACTTTAATATCCTAGATTTGTTAATCATTGATCTACGATTCAAAGAGACAGGTTAGGAATGGTCACTGGAGTCTTTGGTTGAATCTATTATAAAAGAATTGTAATTTTTCTTTCTTTTTTTTTTTTTTTGATCATAACTTGGGCTATGATGACCAAACTGATGATGTGCTGATTTGTGATTAGCGGATTATTTCAAACCGTGGGAACTGTAAGATTCAAGTTTGAATCCCGTCCGAAGCTACTTCCATTTTCCGAATTTCCGCAACGAAAACGACGAAGAAAATATTCAAAATTAATAATGAAAAATAAGTGTAATAACAAAAAAAAACCCTTAGAATATAAAAAAAAATTCATTCGAAACCCAAACATTAAGAGTATTATCACTTTTATATTCGTCGATTTTAACGTCCAAAACAATTTCTACATTCCAAATACTGAATTGTCTTCCTTAAACTACTTTATCTAGCCTCATATCATGATAATATATTTTTATATATAAAATAAAAATTCATCGTTTGCCGCCAGTACGACTTATGATTATAGATTTTACCTAACCTCGAATTCTGAGTACACATTTCGTAAAACAAAAATAATTAACGTAAAACAAGTCTTACGAACCTCTTCTAGAAAAAAAAGCATATTTTTTAAGGATTCACCAAAAATGTTACATGTATTAACAGCGATATAGCCAGACTTTGAAAAAATATTTTTGAACAAATATTTTTGAACCTGATGCAAGGCTGTGAAATTTGAAAACGAAGCATAATGGGAACGAGGCAGGGTCAGATTTTGAAAAACAATTCTATAGTAACTATATCCATGGATTCTTCAGCTGGGCTTAAATAGCTGTTATAATATAGTTGAAATAAATTATTGCCTTTCAGACAATAGCTTTCAAATCCAAACGAGGTAAATCTGCCAATTTTTTACTTATTTATTTGTTTTACAAGGATTGCAAGATCTTTGAAAACATATATGGAAGGCCTAAATACCATATATATTTCTCCTTAGCACTACAATGTGTTCAATTTACAATATTTATACAGTGTTCTTTTCACAAACCTATATGTGTCTTTTCCTTTACTCTACAAATCTTTCAGTCTGGTTAGTAAAATTATTTTGACTTCATCTACTAATTTTTGGGGAGGCAGTGCAATCTAAGAATTGTTCTAACATAATCACATCTTGACTTTTGATTTGTAAATTGGGAACTGTTTTATTTCTTAGTCGTTATATTCTTGTCTGAGAATAACATTGATTGTTATCCGCATTTTTATTGTTTTTCCCGTGATATTTTAGTTTTGTTTTGGCTTTCTAAATGTAGGTTTTTCCACTTTCTTATTATGGACAATGCTTATTGCAGATCAAGGCTCGGGCCGATAGAAGAAATTTAAAGGATTAGGCTCAAGATCTTCTTAACATTGGTATACTTATGCTGGTTTCTTTTGACAAATTTATATTTGCTTCTTTATCTATACATTTCCAGTGGAATTACTTGATTATTTTGTGTTCATACCACAGAGGACAAATGCTTTTTCTTCTGTACATAAAAAGTTAAAAGTTAGTCTTGTATAATACCCCATGGCTCTCCCAGAAGCAAAGCAGGAAGATTGGTAAATTAAAAAAAATAATACATGTAAATAAATGTTTCCAAAATAAAAAATGAAGACAAAACTAGTCAGTCTCCAGCTTTCAAAAATGAAGGCAACGGGGAATTTGGCATACACCTTTATAAATTAGGAAAACTGGGTCTTGAGTACAGATCCCAAGTGCTAAGGTTACGCTTAATATTTGATAGACACTCCCCGTAGAGTGAAACCAGGAATAGTTCTAGAGATTGATACCAAAATACACTTAAACTTTTTTTAACAAAAAGGGCAAGCGTGACAAGCAGCAGCCGCAGTAGCAGCAAGACTCATCAGCAGAAACGCTCCTCATTCTCCATTCAAAATTGTCCCAATAGGTTTCGTTCGTGAATTTGGTAACAGTAATTGTGAGTTCAATTCTTGACAGTTTGTACTTCGACTAAATGGAAGCGGGGCGAGTAATAACTGAGCAAGACTGAATAAGAACTAGACGCGATATCCCGAGACATGGTCAACGGAACAACAACAATCTACGCCCGTAGATTAAATAAAGGATACAGTTCGAACTTCTTTAACTCGGATCAACAAACACCTGATGAAGGCCAGATGACACAAGGGCTGAAACATTGTGATAACAACAAAGATGAGGGAAATAGTCCGCGTGTAAATAATGTAAATAGTTATAATTCCTCATTTCAGAAAGAACTGAAAATATTTTTTTTCAAATTATACTGGCTTTGTCGAGGATGACAATGAATATACTAACATTTTACTGTACCTAACTTTAATTCCTGGGTATTAACATAATTAATAGAGAACCATTTGACCAAGTGTTCATTATACATTGTTTTCTTTATAAACCATTGTAGCCACTTTTTGTCAAGAAATCTGGCAATGAAATAGAGAGCAAGGAGAAGTAGATTCATGCCTTTCCTAAAGGAACTAAACGCTTTCAGTTAAAATTTGAACGCAGTCTTTGTTTTCCGTGTAGATAAGCGTTAAAAAAACGCACATATATATATATATATATATATATATATATATATATATATGTGTGTGTGTGTGTGTGTGTGTGTGTGTGTGTGAAAATATATAGAAAATAGGAAAGAACTCGTTAGGTAAATAATCCAAAGTTCTTTAGTATTTTTTGTTATTATTTTTAAAAAATAGTGCGCGATACAAAAGTAGAGCATAAATATAATTATTTATTTAAAATATGATTCCAACACGCTACATAAGAGTTCTCATGTTTCAAAACAAGAGTCGAAAACTTCGATATAATTATTTGAATTAAATTGAATTAAAGTACTTTTTTTGGAATTCCAAACATAAGAACTCTTATGTAGCGTGTTGGAATCATATTTTTAAATAAATAATTGTATATATATATATATATATATATATATATATATGTGTGTGTGTGTGTGTGTGTGTGTGTGTGTGTGTGTGTGTGTGTGTGTGTGTGTATGTATGTATACAGGCCTGCTTCGCTTATCACAGCTCATCAGTGCGGCTAGACATCCGATTGCTTCAAGCCGGGACTAAATTCCGACCGATTTGGCACCACTCGGAGTTTCTACCCTTAAGCTATTAGTGCACGGCAGAGGGAAAGCTAAATTCTAGCGTATTATTTTTTACGAATGTAAACAAAGGACAGACATAATGATCGGCTATTCTTGCTTTCCCAGCACACCCGTCTACTAGGGTATCTAACTAATCCTTGCCGCTACTACCAGCTCAGGCGCATTTGTGTTTGTTCCACATCTACAGAGCCCACCTGTGATTTATACTGCAACTATACAGAGTGGATCTTAATTACATTTTCTGAACCAGAGCGCATAATCTGTCACGATCAACAGTTTGAACAACGACAGTACACTCAAACCCTCGCTCACAATGACTTGTGACTTCATGCTAGCTAAACCATCAACAGCTTCCAAACAGTTCCGTCTACCCAATTTCACTCACAAGGCTTGGGTCAACCAGTGGCGTACACCAATAGCACATTTTCAGACACAACAACAACAATATTAACAGTAATATGTCAAACCGTGGCCGTCTTACTTTCAAATATAAAAACAAACAAAAATTTGGCGGTATGAAGAAAAGTGAAACAATAATTCTTCATAGTTGTATTATAGTGGTATATACTGGTTGTCAAGCATTTAATTTTTCATTATTAATGCTCTATGACTATTATTTCATCTCTTCGCTTTGGACATTCGCTGTATTAACAAACATTATATTTATGGCGGTAGGTACACATAAAATAAAATGATGATAAAGCTGTGACGTTTCTAGTTTTTAACAAAAACTGTCAGCATTTATTTTGTACAGTTAATCAGGAGAAGAAATGGATTGCCCCTGGTCAAGAATTAATGTAAATGCTACTAACAAGGTATCCCTGTTAAATATATATGCAAATATAATGCTAATTATTGTAGTAAAGAATAAAATTATAAATAATTCTATTATTGACACAGATAGCAAATGGGTTTTTACTACATAAATAGTTTGAAATTGATTAAGAAGAGATTGATAGCGGTCAGGAGTTAAGCTAGGTATGAGATCGCTAAAAAAAGAGTATAGCATGATGAAAAAGACGCCAAACTTGACAAAAACAAAATTTTATCATCTAAATGTTCATGTTATTATTAAGTGGAAAGATCAAAGTATTTTGGGGGTATTTTCTTTTACATTTTTTTAATCGTTCCGAGCACGTCCGAAATTTTCGTTAAAAATCTTGTTTTTTTTTTTTTGGGGGGTTGAGTCAGCAAAATTGACACATAATCCATTATGGCATACATTTTTTCCATTTTATAAAAAAGATGAAAATCTCACTTTGGAATTCTTTTAAAAATCAATTATCATTTTTTCGAAACTTATTTTAAGAAAATCAGAAATTATAATGTTTATTTAAAATATTTTGAACAAAGGTTGACTTAGCTTCTGCGCCAAAAAGATGTAATTTGAAAATAAAACAAAGCAGGTCATAAACTTCCGCGTCACTTGACGGGTGATGAATGACATATTGACGGATTTACGTGATGATAATTTGTTCTACGGAAGCCGAAAAGTGAAGTTATTTAGATTTAAGTGAACAAATTATTTACCTCGTTATTTTTAAGGAAAACTTTCAGCGCTCTATTTTTTTTTTATACTTAGCTTTCACCTTCATGTTTTATGGAAAATATTATAAAGAAATTAAAATAAGACTGTTAAGAGTGAGATTAAATTTCATATTTCATAAGAAAGATATCTAATTAATTTATAGGTACCTTTCTTATGAAATTTTATCAGAAGTATACATAAAATACTATAATTTTATGTACATTTATTACATTTTACTGTTGTTATTTGTATTTCCATTCATTTTATTATTAATTTTGATATTTCATTTATGGAAAAAATATCATAACTGAGATTAATATAAAAATAAGATCATAAATAAAGTTTTTATAAGATGATAAGATGATACTTATAGGTACCCTTCTCAGTTGAAATTGAAAAATCAAATTAACTTCTCCATACGTGTTTTTCGCAAAAGTAAAAGGCTTTAACAGCGGAAAACAATTCTTAATTCAAATAATGCAACTAAATTGTATTCTGGTTGGTCTTCCGTACTTTATAATTACAGCCCGATTATAAACACAAAATTAGATTTCTTAATTACTTCGGATCTTCTGATTGATCCAAATGATACAATTTTCAACGCGCTAGACAATGACAATCTTATAAGGACAATTTGAAAGGTTGACGTTGCTTTTTTAACTAATGTTTTTTTAATATTTTAAAAAATTTAATGTAAAAAAATCTATTATAATTAAAGAAATAACAAATAATTGTATTAAAAATTCAATTTTTCATTGAAAAAATTTTTTGCTTTCAGAAAATATTGTCCATATTCATAAAAACAACTAAAAAACAAATAAAAGCATTTGAAATTAAATAATATATTTGTTTTATTGAGTTTTGTATGTTACAATTCAGAGCTGATTTTCAGGTGGGGGGGTCCAATATAAAAAAAACAACAAAAAACAAAAAACAAAAAACAAAAAAAACATGATTTGCATTTCTCAAAGCCTTGTGCTTTTAACTATTGTAATCACTAAACCCGATGCGATCGAATTTCTAGCGTTTTCATAAAATTAGTTATAGGGCGGTGAGGGGTGGGGGTAATAAATATATAAAAATTATTTCTGCCATGATTTAATAAAAAAAAAACATATTTATAATAATTTCGATCATATCTGAATAGTTTCTGAAAGTTTCATTAACATCCGACAATTATTTTTTATTTTTGCAAGATTTTCCAAATTAATGTGTGTCATACAAAAAAAATATTTAAAAAAAATTAAAATTGTCTATGTTAGCCCCTAGTTTGTGATACAAAGAGAAACAAGGTTTTTTAATCAAAATTTAGAATGTTCTAAAAGAAAGGAAAATTTTTAAAAATAATTAAAAAAACTTTGGTCTTTCCTCTTCATAAAAACATAAGCATTTAGACGATAAAATTTTGTTTTCATAAAGTTTGGCGTCTTTTTTCATCATGCTATGCTATTTTTTAGCGATTTCGTGGAGTTAACGAAATAAATATTTGGCAAAATAAAGTAGCATTCTCAGTATTTTAAAAATAATAATAAATTTAAAATAAAACATTTTTTTTTTGTTTTTTTTAATGAAAATAATGAGCAATATATTTTTTTCGATGATTTTATCCTTTTGACAAACCTAAAGTTATTCTTTTTTTTAAAACGGATAATACCTATTGACGACTTTTTCCGGAAGGCTATAGAAGAGATCGCACGGCATCGTCAAGAAGAAAAACAACTGAAAGAGCGGGTCGGACAGTCGGAACAACTCTTGGAATCTTCATTACAATCGGCAGTGATGTTGACAGTAATTGTTAAAAGCAAAATAAAAAAAAAAAACAAAAAACCAAAACCGTTTTTTTTTTTTTTTTTGTTTTTTTACCAGTACAACTTCATGGGCTAATAATCATCTAAAAGGTGTAGCAGGTTTTAGGGTTCAACGTGACGAGGTAATTTTCGATCAGAGGCGTTTATGACAGTATTGTTGAATTAAAACTGTACAGAACAAGACTAGATTATTTTTTTACGAAATCGATATTGGATCTCGACCTACACAACTACATTATCCAGTACGTAAACAAAAGTGGGTCGGAGTAAAAGATTATAATTAAGCTCGAGAGAAAGAGAATAAAATAAAAATTAAATTTCACATATTATCTGGGTTTGGATATCAATCACTGGTGCTGATAGAAAACTTCCCGATAGAACAATCCCACCCCCGCCCAAAACCAGACAGACCATATCTTTTGCATACATGAAATATTTTTGTGTGAATGTATGTGACCAACAAATGAGGTAAACTAAACATTGCTTAAAGACAGAGAGACCAGGAAAGTGAAAGCCGGGTTGGAGAAAGCTAAGCAAAAAAAAAAAAGAAAAAAAAATATAGCCTGAAATTGTTTTTTTTTTTTCCGTTTATTTTTTAACATTTTTTTGTTTTAGATTTTTTCATATATACTGGGTTGAAAACAACAATTACTCAACTGCGATCAGGATTAAGCTGCAAAAGTGTAAAAATAAAATTCATGATGAATAAATTTGCAACCAATAATTGCTATTTATTATTAAAATTAGTAAAAAAAAATGTATTCTTTTTGCTGAACGTTTTACTTTTTATAACACGTTTCTTACTTTTTTATTAAAGGATATTTGTTTTATCCTCGGAATTTTAACAAATTCATTTCATTCAGTTTTTTTAGCAATATCTCTCTAGTAGTCTCTAGCATTGTTGCCCCAGTTACCCAGGAATTTTAAGGAAGGTGACAAAAAATGCTGAATTGCATCCATACACTCAGTCTATTAGTCTAATAATTAGACTGTAACACGTACATTTTTTTGTTTTTTCGTTCAGCCAAGCAAAAAAAAAAAGGGACAAGAGTTCGAATCTCACTGAGCTTCTGCTTCCTTAGCTTATCTTATATTTCCGACTCTGCGACTCATTGCAGAAGATTGACGGTTTTTTAGTTGGAAAAAAAATGTTGCGATAAAAAAAATAAAAAATGAATGAAATGAAAACAGATCAATATTGGAATGATTTACCTCCTACTGAGGAAAAAAACTGTCACAAAGTTTCAATTTTAAAGTTTGCATTAATATTGGAATAATAATGGTATGTACCTTTCGAATTCTCTCATGATTCCTGACAGATTGTACATTTTTTAAAATTCTGCAATCATTTTTAAAAGTAAATATTTTTTTTAACTCCTATATTTCTCGATCTATCTCGTCTACACTCACCGATTACATGATTTATTCAACCATTCACTGAACACACCTTTTTACATTAATTTCTACGTAGGCGTCGAACTGGTGACCAAGAAGCCACAATAGAGTTGTAAAAATATCACAAAAACAAATCTGGCTAGGAAAAGAGTCACATTTTTAATTTACACTACACAGTAATCAAATAATCTATTCTACATAAAACATAATGTAACTTAATATATTTATCAGTTACGCAGCCTGACCTTCCCTTCTTAGTAAAGGAAAGGAGGCATTTTACACAGGACTAGGTACCATCAAAATGGAAATAATTTTCAGGGGTCTTGGGTAGTTTCACCCCACATTTTGATATCTCGTTTTTGGTATTTTTTTTTTTTTTAACTTGGGAGTGTTTTTGTACAGTTATATAAAGAAAAAATCTCTGAAGATATTATTTCAGTAAAAAAATATGTAAAAATATTTTTTGAGTGTTCGTGCTTGCATAATTATTTTCTTTCAGATTGGACAGCAAAACATCTACACTTAAAAAAATTACTTTTAATTTTGGAAATTTTATCAGACATGTTTGAAGAATTGAAAATTTAAAGTTTAATCTTTAATTAAATTTAAAGTTTAACTTTTCATTTTAGCAACTGTTATATTATTTTTTTACAAC